>JAYESA010000012.1:135238697-135451197 GCA_036927795.1 Iris macrosiphon
CTCCGCCTCCACGGCCCTCTTGTTCAACCGCGCCACGGTCTCCTCGTTCCGCGCCTTGAGGCACTGCAGCCCGTTGACCAGGGCCTGGATCTGGTACTTTAGCCTCTTCCTGTCAGCGATCCAAGACTGCTCATGGGAGGCGAAGATGCCGACGACCCTGTCGTTGGCCTTGCCGTCCTCCGTCCGCTGCAGCCTCATCTCCCTCACCTCCGACTCCGCCCGCCTCAGCTTCTCCTCCAAACCGTCTCTCCTTCTCTGCGCTCTCTCTATTGTCAACCCCAACAGCTGAGCGCTACCAAGAAGAAGAACCGCTCCGCAGTTGCCCAACCCGGACGTCACCGATCTGGACAGGAGATGGAGAGCCACAAACGCGCAGCGAGGGCTAAAGTCGGCGGCATCGTCGTAAGAACGATCTTCGCTCGCGTCCATCGAACGATGTACTGTTTACAAAAAACACACAGGTCTCAGCAAAATCGTAAAAAATAACTATAACGGTCCTGAAGTAGTAGCCTAAGGAAAAGTCACAACCTAACTGTTAGATGCTTACCAGAAATCAAGGAATTGGCCGGGAACCAAATGCGTGGTATTGAGTGAAGAAAAGATGGGAAAGATTCCCTGGATCTCTCTCTCTCTCTCTCCTTTCTTTTCAAGCACTTTCCATAACCAAACTCTGTTACGAACTCCTTGTCAACAAAAGAGGAGAGTAGGGCTTGCTGTTGTCGCTTGTGTGGAGTCCAATTATTAGAACATAGTAAGAGGACATCACCACCATTGTCTTTAACTGAATGCCACTGCTACTCTCTGTGCCTATCAGTACTGGTAGGGACCGTGAGAATGAGAGCACGCACGAGGACAGAAAAGTTTGTGTGTAAACAAAATGACAACCGCCTCAGTCCAATACTAGTATCACAGTGTGTTTCTTGTTTGGTCTAGGAACTAGAAGAAGCAATATGGAAGCTATATGTTGCAGGCTGACAGTGAGTTTGTTGGTTTTGTAAACACGGTTGTAGTTTGTTACTTGGTCTGGTGTCTTTGCTACTAATGTGTTTGAGAATGAATCAGGATTCAATCAACGGGGGGGGGGGGGGGGGGGGGGGGGGGGTGTTATGCTAAAGTTTTCAAAGGGGACAACAGAGCACACTAGTTCTTTTGGAAACTTTCCGATGTACATAGCATATCTAATAAGCATTTGTAAAAGTTATTGTGCCAATAATTTCATAAATCCTGTCATCAGTCTTTGTCTATATTCTCCGTTTAAACCAATAGAAACTACTTTATAGAAAAGTTGATAGAACTTGATCTCACATTTTGGTGGTATCGGTTAATAGAATCTTGCTAAAAATAGTACAAAATGTTCTGTATACTACCACCATAATTTTCATCAAAAAGGATTCTTTTGCCACCAAAGAGTATTTTTCCAATAAACAAAAATCTAAACAAAGGCCAAACAATCTTCGAGTTGTAGTAACTAGAATTCGTCCTTATTTTAATTCAATGATACTTAAATCCACTTCTTTTCAAGGCTAAGGTGCATTGGAAATGGGTTTTTGAATGGGTGTTTGGAATCGGAATGGTGCGACGCCTAAATGCACATTGGTACAAGGAATTCATTGTTAACATTTGAAAAGTTCATCATTGGTTTAGAACTCTTTAACCATATATACTAATTACATGACAAATAAAATTTTAAAAATATATAAAAATAAGAAATAACTAAGATAAGAATATGGATAAGGTGATAATCGAAGCTTATTTATTTCTTATTTATTTCTTATTTTTATATATTTTTAAAATTTTATTTGTAACTTTATGGTCTCACGGGGTAAGCCCCCGTGATTCGCTCGTACATCCGCTCCTAAAGTCGCTCCTGTAAGAATATGGATAAGGTGATAATCGAAGCTTATTTATTTCTTATTTATTTCTTATTTTTATATATTTTTAAAATTTTATTTGTCATGTAATTAGTATATATAGTTAAAGAGTTCTAAACCAATGATGAACTTTTCAAATGTTAACAATGAATTCCTTGTACCAATGTGCATTTAGGCCTCGCACCATTCCGATTCCAAACACCCATTCAAAAACCCATTTCCAATGCACCTCAACTCCCATTTCTAGAATTGAAGTCAAAACTCGACACTCCCTATAGGGGACTCTCTTTCATCATCTCATGATTGAGTCAAATGGTCCCTTGGTTATGGTGTTGGGACTAGTAGCGTCGATACCGTGTTCTGATATCACGTGTTTGAAACTGACCGTAGCAAAAACTAGGTCAATCCACCTGGAATAACTAGCTAGCTACCTGTCTAACTAGAACGCCAAGACAGATAAAATACAGTATTTTCTGTGACTATGTTATCTGGATAAATTTTAATCTTTATAACTTCAGATGGAGATACAAGATTGAATAAAAATATGTTGAATCATTTGTTCAAAAATTAAATCTCCTAATCAAACTCAACTAGAAAGACAAAGATTATAATAAAATCACCCACCCAACCCCATAGCGATATCCCTGAACGAAGACGACGACTTCCAGTGCAGATCATCTCTTCCAACTGTCTTGGATGGCGAGTCCTAAGAGCAAAGTACGAACTTTCTCTTAGATTTTCTATGGACTTGCTCCCTCGAATCTCCCGTCTTGAGCTTCTCTTGACAAACCCCCCCCTACACACACACACACACACACACACACACACACATATATATATATATATATATATATATATATGGGTAAACAGGATATGAGTCATAGTGCTCATTTTCCTAAATGAGCCATGCACATGTGGACCAATAGGAATGGATTCCTACATCCCATGTGCACCAATGTACACTAGTACACTTTATATATATATATATATATATATATATATATATATATATATATATATATAGGTTGATAAACCTATTTTACGGTTTAAAAAATCTCTAAAATAGCCCACCATCAGATATAGGCGTCCACTTATATCCAACGGTGCTAATTAAACCCAGAACTCGTTCAGCCCCAACCGAACCAAATTCGGTTGGTCTCATCTCCATGAGTTTTGTGAGAAACTGGCTGAGTTCGGACCAAATTCGATTCCAAAAAATTCTGACCGAGCACGATCCATTCCTGAAGAACTCATCCGAGTTGAACTCTAGCATTCTCCCCCCTCCAGTCATATGAGAGGTGTTGACCACATGGCTCCTCAACTGGACTTTATGCATGTCGTCCTGCGACAAAATTCATGCCCCTCATTGTCATTGATCTTCGATCCCCAGAGCTGATGTGTATCTTCCTTCGTCTCCAGCTCCTCGACCACCACGTCAACGTTAGCTGCCATGTGGAACACCTCATGTATAACTGGGATCATGTTACATCAATAACTTGGCCAAGACCGAAGTCCCTAATAACCGGACTCACCATAAGTCTTTGTTGCATGTTTTTGACTTCTCTCTTCCACCGGAATGTGCTTTCGTACCGTCGAGCTTCTTCACCCTTGGCTGGCCCAACCAAGCGGACGGTGTAGTTCCCTCGAAATTCATGATCAATACCGAAACTCTTTCGTACACATGCATCCTCGAGCAGAATATCATACGTTGTACAATGCCGTTGATAACCCACAACTCCTTCGAAAGTTTGCAAATAGAGATACAACTGCCTCAGATTGAGTTTACTACACATCTTGATCTCCTTTCTGGCTTCGAAATGCTAAAACCAATGTCGCTAAATGATTCTTTGGCAAATCATCCATCAACAAAATTGGATCCATGGAATAATCCCCAACTGGAGACCGACTAACTATTATGGGATTGACAGACTAACCCTCAATCTTTGACTCACCTCCTTTTTGCTTTATCTCGACAAATCGAATCCTCCATATCCTTCAAATCATCTCGAAGAACCTCCTAAACAAGTTTTCGATGATCCACAAACACCTATCGAATATCCCGTGAGCCTCCATCCAATGTCTGTGGTCCGCCTGTACACCTCAGTGGCTTAAGCCTGTACATTTCACAACATATGTCTCCTCGAGCCAGCAGTTGGGAACCCTTCGCAAGCTTTCAATCTTTGTCCCCAAACATACTACGATCGCCATCATTTACCAACTTTTCTATTAAAACCAAGTTGTAGCACAAACTCCGTACATGAAGAATAAGTTTCTTGCAAAGCTACGTTGTCAAGTATACGTCCCCAATGTCCACACCTGTCCGAAACTGACCACAACAAAATTAAGCCAACCTACCTGAGATAACCAACCACCCGTCTAACTAAAATGCCAAGAGAGATAAAACACAATATTTTTCGGTGACTATGTTACTTTGACAAATCCTAATATTTATAACTTCAAGTGGAGATACAATATTGAATAAAACTATGTTGAATCATTTGTTAAAAGATTCAACCCATTCACCAAACTCAAGTAGAAAGACAAATGTTACGATAAAATCACTCACCCAACCCTTTAGCGATCTCCATGAACAATGGCAACGACTCTCCGAACAAATCTTCTCTTCCAACTATCTTGGATACCGAGACCTAAGAGCAAAGTATGGACTTTCTTTTAGATTTTCTGTGGACTTGCTCGAATTTTTCGTCTTGAACTTCTCCTGACAAGCCACTCAACACACACACACATGTTGAGTAACCTATTTTAGGGTTTAGAAAATTTCTAAAATAGTCCACCGTCAGGTATGGCCATCCACTAACATCCAATAGGGCTGATTAAACCTAGAACTCGTTTATCCCCGATCGAACCGAATTCGGTTGGTCTCATCTCAAAGAGTTCTGTGAGAAACTGGCTGAGTTCGGACCGAATTCGGACCATCGGTCCATTCCTAACAGAACTCATTAGACTTTGGACTTGAACAAAGGGACTCTTTTATTATCAGTCTTAATTTGTAAGCTCCATTTTGTTCCTCAAGCACAGGGACGGATCCAGAAACTATAACCAGGGTGGGTTACCATGAATTTGGGTGGACTAGAAGTGGACTAATCCATATAAAAAAATCAAAAAATAAAATTTACATGAAAAAAAAGGTAAATTTTTTTTTCTTGGGGTTGGCTCAAGCAGATATCACGATTAATCCAGCCCACCCAAGCTCTTACTACCTTCGCCTCTGCTCAAGCAGATATCACGATTTATCCAAATGGTTCCTCAGTTAAGGGGGTACTCCTCCCTTTCACTGTTCTTATTAATTTGTAGGCTCCATTTTGTTCCTCAAAGTATTAATTAATTCAACCAAATAAAAGCTTAAAAGGTTTTACATAAAACATAAAAGTTATAGAAAATTACAGTAGGAGAACAAGATTGAAATATTATCATATAAATAATCAAAATGTCCATAGTAAGAACGTTTGAATTGAATCCCCCCTCCCCCCCCCCCCCCCCCCCCCCCCCCCAGAACAAGATTGAAATATTATCATATAAATAATCAAAATGTCCATAGTAAGAACGTTTGAATTGAATCCCCCCTCCCTCCCCCCCCCCCCCCCAAAAAAAAAAAAAACCCTACCGATCTGCATAAAAATTTAGAAAAAATATAAGAAAACGCTTTCCACGTAACAAAAATGTTCTTACTAAGGGCCATTACATTATAAAAAAACAACAACAAAATTTTCTTAGTAAGAACTTTTTTAGGTTGAAATTTTAGTGAATGACTCATTTTTTTAATACAATTTTTTTAATACGTTTTCTTACTCAAAAAACTTCAAGAAATAAAATTAGAAAAATTTAGATAATATATATATATATATATATATATATATATATATATATATATATATATAATGCTCCTCCTGCAACCATTCATATTTGAACTCAACATCTCCTACCCATAAACATATCTCCTAACCAATTAAACTACAACAACATTATACATAATATCCAAAAAAATTCTAAACTTTCTGATGAAAAATATTTAAAAATGTGTCCCTTATGAAAAAAATAAACAAATAACATAAAAACTGTTTTTAGTAAGGAGGTTTTTTATCGCATAGAACGTCCAAGGACATTTCCCTATTTTTTTTAATTCTTTTTAAACTGGCCCAATAGTTTATTAGTGGGATTTGGAAGATTTATTAGTAGGGTTGGAGGGTTAAATTTAAGGAGAGATGCAATTTAAACATTACTAATGGCGTTTTGAGTCACTAAGTGCATTTTTCTAGGGCAGTGAGCCGTTCATTGGGAGGTATTTTGTGTGGAATTCTATATCGTTTCTGGTTGAGCACTAAAAAAATGATAATATCGGTTCGGATTATATCGCATTTTCAATAAATGGTATTAGAGTCCATGATTATTGGATTGGTTTGAACTACTCTAATTGGTTCAAGGCAGGTTGTGTTGAATGTTCATACGTATAATCAGATTATAGAACTTTCTTCTCAAGGTGGAGTTAGAAGCAGCCTCCATAAGGTGGTCTGGAAGACACGGATCAGATCTAATGTTGGAGCCAACTAACTACACGGATTGACACACAATAATGATATGGATGAACGTGTCAGTTTGATTTTGTGGTCGAACATGATTGAGATGATAATATGCTGGACCTCCTGGATGCTCGGCTGACGGAAACGAGCATGGGTAGCTTGGAGTGCTTGGTTGCTCGGCTAGTGCAAACGAGATATGGAAGAGATTGTTGGATTGTATCTCGTTTCCAGTTGAGCGCTCAAAAAGTGGTGACAATGGAATTGATAATTAAGTTCCACATCAGATAGGAAGTGTGATCATGAGATGCAGATAAGTAAAATTGGTTCAGGTCTTACATAAAAAAAAAAAAAATTAAGACATATTGATCCAGACCAACATCTCACATCATTGACCAACTCCGATAACGAACGTATCGGATTCCCCACATTTTGGAATAAGGAGTGGCACATGCCAACTGTTTCATAAACCAATGCAATGATCATAAGCTATTGGATCCTTCATCTTAAAATGAAGAATGATGGTTGTGACAGATGGGATCCTTCAATATATATGTACGAGTATAATGACTTGGGTCGAGGATGTAGGGCTATTTGGGACCAAAGTTCCATTTTTTATCTTTTTATTACATAGGGAAGACCAAGACGAATCGGAGAAGAAGAAGAATAGCAAATAGCAGGTGAACAATCATGAGTATCAAAGAGAATCGAAAAATAATAAGAATGCTTTGGTCCCCTAACTACTGTAGGACCTTATAAGAAGGCTTTGGTTCCGTAACTTTTGTAAATCTCTAAAATTATAGTGTTAATTTCCAATATTTTCAAAATTTATATTGTTCGGAAAATCCCAATTAACCATGTAAACACGTCTAGCATTCATCAAGTTGTCATTCCAGATAGAACTTTTGATAAATTTGTTATGCGTACCAATGAGAAAAACTTTGATACAGATGGCTGTATCAAAGTTTTGTTACAACCCATCCAATGACTTACCATATATATATATATATATATATATATATATATATATATATATGAGACTTAACCAAAAATGGAAGAACGCGTGCAAGATTATAGGTTTACAAAAAAGTTCTCACTCTGACTATTCTCGATTTCCACGAAGAACTATATAATGATTATGATTACAACTTGCTCTCAAGATTACAAAAGAATTAGAATTAACCAAACATCTCGTTCTTCCTTGCAATCGCAGTTGCAGACGTACAGAACATAGTTATAATAAAACGAAAACTACATTCGTTCTTCCTTGCAAAATGCAGTTGCAATCAGACAGAACGAACCAAGAAAAAGAAGAAGAAGAAGAAGACAGAATAATAAGTTATTCTTGCTGGGGCGGTGAAGACCACCGTTGCTCAAAGCAAGATTCGTCCTCTATCGACGATCTGCTCTCAGGAGCCAGCAAGTTCACAATAGAATTTCTGGAACGCTCGTAGTCACCTCTTTGTGTGACTCGAACGGACTCCTTTGGACTCCTCTTTCTCAACTTTTTAGTCTGTCTCAAAAAGATGCTAGAGGGCTCTTTATATAGGGAATGATGGAAGTCCATCCTCTTCTTTTCGATGTGGGACTAAAATGTCAATATACAAAATTGATATCCCACAATCGCAGCCCAATGCATATTCCGCACAGAGTTCGTTCAGCACCCGCTCAGCGTCCGTCCAGCGCCCATTCAGCGCCCGCTCATTCAACACGCGCATGCAACCCAAGCATAAAACGAGCACAACAACATCGCACAACTGCCTTGCGACGATGCTTACGAGCTAAGTGCAAATTGCGCCAACAAAGTGCTACTTTATGCCCTTGTGCCCGAGTCTGGGTCGCTAAGCCCCTTTGGGACTTAGCTCCTATGAAAATAATTTCAAGAGCATGACAAAAAGCATAATTGATTTCATGAGGAGTTAATCATTTTTTTCTCCTAAGAAAATACCCCCTGTCACGTCCTAGTCCCAAAATATCGAGAGACTAGACACGTGGCAATGGCCAGCAGCACACACCGATGGACAAACCCAATTTAATGGATCCATCGGGGCGTACTTAAGCTGAAAAACAATAATCAGGGTCTACTAATCTCATCCACAGAATAAATACAACAATATCAACAAAAGAAAATAAACATTATCCAGTCACAAGTAAATAAAATCGGGGAACAACCCGATAACAAGTCTGATACAATTGTCAAGATACAGAAATAAAGATAACAACTTCAAATACTGAGTATGGATAAAGCATATACTCAGAAGATATCCTCGGGGATCACTCGTCTACTGGATCTGGTACTACTCCAGTGCCTGCTCCTGTTCCTTCTCCTACTAATGCTCCTGTCCTGTATACCTCGGGATCAATCTCTTCTGCTAATTCTGGGGACATAATCCGGATCCAGGCCCTCAGGGGACATAGCAAGGTACAAAATAACTCAAGCCATAAATAATGCAGTGCAGAAAATAAATAAATAAATAAATAGGGTAATACTATATAACCAGCTAAGTGATATGCAAGATGAGAGCATCACTAGAACTCAGGCTGAAACTACTACAAGCTCTGTGTCAGGGAGCCGGTAGCAGTGATATCATGTGGTTTGTCTAGTCTCAGAGAGAGACTACGACGCCGACATAATATAGTCAACCTGTAGCCTGTGTGTCTCTCCCCACCCAATGTAATCATACGTCTCATATCCACGACGTCTCATATCCATGCCACGCAGGATCATAACTAATATATCAAGTCATAAATATCTAAGTAAAAGAATATGTCATGAAACCTGTAACCTATACAGAATCACCATGAATATCTCAGGACGATTCTGTCTCATAAATAGTGTCAAGTGTCCTGGGTTATGTCGTACTTGATAATGCAAGCACGAGAAGTATAGGGTCTCGATATCCATGTCTAGATGACGTTACACAACTCCGCGTACGGTGTTGGCACCCGACTATTAATCGGACGCTAAGTAAGTCACACGGTCCTAGGTCAAGCATGTACAACATATAAATAAGGAAAGGAAATATGTAACAAGAACTGCAATATTTGGCAAGGTATACTTGCCTGGGGTTCTGGCTCCAACTGTAGCTCTGGTCTAGTGGAAATTGCAGGTACTGCTCCGGTTGCTGAAATAGACATCACCATCAGATTTAGAAAATATCAAATACCTAGAAACGCCTGTCTTTGAGTCCAATTTGGACACAGGGACAAAAATAACAGTTTCTGGTCAAAGCGGGGTCCACGTGTGGGCCGCTTTGCACCGAAAAATGTGTCAGAACCAATATTCTCAAAATTCGTCAAACTTAGTGTCAACAAGTCCAGAATGATGATACGAACCCAACGGAACTTCCAAAATTGGATTCCGATGAGCCGATCACAAAATCGCCCGTCAAGTGGAGCCGCGGGGCCCACGATACGCGATTTTGTCAATGTTCTCAGAATCAAACCAAACTTGGGTCACAGGACCAGCGTATTGCTACGAGTCCGATGGCGTAAGTTTTGTTTCGATCCGATATGTGTACACGAAGTTACAACGTATTCCAGAATAGGCGAATACGGGACGTTGTCGGCGGATACGCGTTGATTTCGGTGTGCACGCACATCCAAATCAACTTCTGCGAAATCCCGCATGTCTGTATCAACGGCGCGCACATTTTGGTGAAGCCCGCACGCGACCAAGTCATCCCGTTTGGCGGGGCGCTCAGTTCCGGAGGAAAACAGGGTGTTGGTTTTGCCGTTTTTGGATCGCGGTTCGCGATCGCCACAGGAGGCGATGCACCGAGCGGGTTGCACGGGCATCGAGAGGGTTACACAGCCTACGCGTCACAACTGACGGAACAAAAAATAGAGCAACGAGGAGAGAGAACGGGTTACCTGAACAGGGCTCCGTGGAACGAGGTTTTCTCGTGTCCGCGTGGAGATGCGACACGAAGCAACACAGCACTGTGCTGTGTCCGGCTAGGTCTCGATCGATGGCTGCACAGGCTGAGGGAGGCGGAGGCGGCTCGGCTTCGCTGGTGGCAGCTCAGGCGGAGCTGCGGGACGCTCGGGGACGGCGCCGGTGGCTCGAGGCGTCAAAGGAGCAGCAGCCGGAGGAGGGATTATATATAGAGGTAGAGGGAGGAGGACGGCCGGGGGTTGAGGGAGGTGAAGGGGAAACGGCGGAGGGCGTTGGGCGAAGGTGAAGCGTCGGTTCGCCGGCGGCCACCGCGGCAGAAACGGCCGCCGGGGAGGAGAACAGTCGGGGGAGAAGAGGAGTTGGGGGTTAGGGTTTTTAGCTGGTTAACGGGTCCGGGTCAGGTTCAGTTCGGATTCGACCCGACCCGCAAAGAATTGGGTTCGGTTCGGTTAGACCGAACGGGTTCGGGTTAGTTCGGTTTGGTTCAAATTTGAAATAAACCGGGTTTAATCCTAGGGTTTATTTGGTTTATTTAAAACTTGATTTTTAGGTCTTTAAAAATGCTTCCGGGGTCCAATAAATTTCCAAAAAATTACCCTATGTCTAATTTTTCATTTTACACCAGTAAATATTATTTTTATAATATTTTAATATTATTTAAAAATATTTATAATTATTTAATTACAAAATATCTTAATTTTAATTACAGAAAATTTTCAAAATTTTTCAAAAAAATTGTAAAAATCAGAATTAAAAATCCAAAAAAATCAGGGGGTTTACAATCTACCCCCCTTAAGAGGATTGTGTCCTCGCAATCAAAGAATAATCGGTCAACAGAGATGACACGGTTGCAAACATTGTTTGAAGCACATTACTATCAAGAAGAATCAAGGTTGAGGGTTTTGAGAAGAACACATAGAAAAAATCATTTCCCTAAGCATTAAAAGTTATGCAATCTCCCATATGAAGGAGATCTAGAAGACTAAAGTGTAGAAAAACTAGGTTATCACTTAAAAATATACTAGGTTATTAATTATAAAACATTCTAGGTTATTGATTATTAGCAAGTTCAAAATTACTAGGTTAAGGCTGAGGTCATGAACCAATATGCATGAACTAAAGAAATACTAGAAACGATAGCTACGAATCACTTACGCCCATTAGCTACTCCAAGAGTCTGCGCGTCCTCCAAGGTCATCGCGAAAGCTTGTCTGCGTCCTTGCAGTCGTTTTCTCTACTGCTGCTGAGCCTGCTGGAAGAGTAGTGCCTGGGGTATCAAAGGTGGCCTCGGCTGATACCCTCCTGGAGATGGTGGTAGGACTCCTTCAATTCCCGTTTGCGATGCTCCCAATGCTGGATAGGCTGGCCTCGGTACTGGTATCGCTTGTTGGTTAACCATTGGTGCTCCTTCTCAACGCTCAGGGCATTCCCTCAATAAATGCTGACTGGATCCGCAAACTAAACATAATCTCCTTTTTCGTCTGCACTCGTTCTCTATATGGCCTCGCTTGCGACAATATTGACAGACAGGTAGTGCCTGTGGAGATGCTCCTGGTGTCTGGTGCATGTGAGGTCTCTTTGTAGCTTCTTCTTGTGGTGCTCCGGCTGGTGCTGATGTGGAAGGCCGCTTCAGACTGGTCTCTCTCCTGATGATGCGCTCTATGCGTCGGGCTGCAGCAATGACGTCCGAATAAGATGTAGGAGCAACAGATCCAATCAGTTTTTGTAGCTCAATGTTTAGTCCGTCGAAGAACTTCTCACCCTTCTCTTCTTCCGTCGGAATCAAGGTTGGGACGAAGCGACTCAGACGAATGAATTCCGCGTTGTACTCTTCTACTGTCATATTGTCTTGAGTGAGGTGATTGAACTTGTCCCAAAGTTTTGATCGAGCGATGGCTGGAATGTACATCTCCTGAAAGAGTCTGGAGAACTCCTCTAAAGTGACTCGGTCTGGTCCGAGCCGTGTCTCCTCAGATAGCCACCAGTGATGTGCATTGCCCGTCAATTGTATTCTGACGGCAATCATCCAACGTTCCTTTGGAAGCTCAGCTGCTTCTAATTGATGTTGTGTGTTGGTGAGCCACTCATAAACTTCTGTGGGCTCCTCTTTGCTTGAGAAGGTACGAGGCTTCAGCTGGCAAAAATTGGCGATAGAGCCCGTCGTTGGCCGTCGTGCTGGTAGATCTGCCTGCTCTAGTGCGGTTACTAGGCTGCGACTCAAAGCTTCTTGTTGACCTTGCATTATTACATGGATCATTTGAAACATCTGCTGTCCGTCCATGTCCTGCCCTTGTGGGAATACGGGCATTGGTGGAGTAAATTGCGTCGATGGTGAAATGTCATCTTGCTGGATTCCCGAGGCATGCTGATTCGCTTGACTACGTTGTTGAGCAGATTGACCTTCTTCCACTAGTATTACTTCATCTTCGTTGGTTACCACAGCATCTCGTGGTGATGTTGAAGGAGTCTCGTCGTTTGTTCGTGGATCCATAACTCTGCATCCAAAATAAACAATAAGAGGCGCACAGGAATCAAGACAAGATGTAATTCAAGAAATTGACTCAAATCCGATATAGATATCAATTACGATTCAAGCAAGTGGATGAGATCCTAAAAACTTATCCTATTCTTATTGCAGGCTTGCTCGGTCCCTAAGTTAAAACCGAAGCAATTTAGTCGTTGACCTGCATGGGCCACCACAAAAACCATGTCACGCCCCAGTCCCAAAATATCAAAGGACTAGACACGTGGCAATGGCCAGCAGCACACACCGATGGACAAACCCAATTTAATGGATCCATCAGGGTATACTTAAGCTGTAAAATAATAATCAGGGTCTACTAATCTCATCCACAAAATAAATACAACAATATCAACAAAAGGAAATAAACATCATCCAGTCATAAGTAAATAAAATCGGGGAACAACCCGATAACCAGTCTGATACAATTGTCAAGATACGGAAATAAAGATAACAACTGCAAATACTGAGTATGGATAAAGCATATACTCAGAAGATATCCTCAGGGATCACTCGTCTACTGGATTTGGTACTGCTCCAGTGCCTGCTCCTGTTCCTTCTCCTGCTAATGCTCCTGTCCTGTATACCTCGGGATCGATCTCGTCTGCTAATCCTGGGGACATAATCCGGATCCAGGTCTTCAGGGGACATAACAAGGTACAAAATAACTCAAGCCATAAATAATGCAGTGCAGAAAATAAATGAATAAATAGGGTAATACTATATAACCAGCTAAGTGATATGCAAGATGAGAGCATCACTAGAACTCAGGCTGAAACTACTACAAGCTCTGTGTCAGGGAGCCGGTAGCAGTGATATCATGTGGTTTGTCTAGTCTCAGAGAAAGACTACAACGCTGTCACGCCCCAGTCCCAAAATACGTGTAGGACTAGTAACACGTAAGCATGCCAGCCGTATGGATATGGCAACTCCAATATATGGAAACCAAAATCCACACGTACGCTGTAATATGAATATCAATCCACAAGTGGTATAAAATGTATCACAAGTCACAGGGCACAATCTAAATCTCATCCACGAAAATCAAATATAAATAAATAACCAGTATCTATGAAACAAGATCTTAATATAAGAAGTATCTAAAGATGATAGTTGGATGGAAACAAATCCACTACCAACTCGAATGGAAAAGTACAACACAATAAACACAATATACGAATACCAGCTAACGACCACGGCTCGAAGAGAAGACATCCACGAAATATATGTAACCATCCGAATCTGCGCTCCTGCAAATACTCAAGAACAGATACACCTGGCAGAGGACCATGTCCTCAGAGGGACGTAACAAGATACAGAAAAGTGAGCCAATTTGAATACAGTAAACATGCATATTATTTGAAAATAAATAAGTACGCTGTATAAGACAATCTATATGAATGCAAATGAGGACAACTTTTTGACGTATGGGCAAGGGTAGGCTACTCGATCTAATCCTCATAACTCATGCGCTCGTCAGTGGACATCATCAGCCGACATACCTCTAGGGTAGCGACCCTCGGACTCTATCAATCGACATACCTCGGGGGTAGCGACCATCGGACATGACCACCATAGTGCGTTCTAGTTACTACGGTTTACCAGAGTGGTTAAAAGCCCATACGCCTAATGATTGTCCTCTATGATACTAAGTATCAAGTGTGTGTCAACATATATAATATATAGTAATGACTGAAAGGAACTACACATACAATAAATAGAAATGCAATAAATATACAAAAATATACTAAGCATACAAAATACTGTAAGCAATTTGGCAAGGTATCTTGCCTGGTCTAAAAAGGATGAAGTTCCAACTCAAGGCGTCGTCCGATCTACCCGTGACATAAATTAAACAAGTTAGGTTACAAAAGTGGGTGAATAGTTTTCACTATTTTAATCTATTTTAACTCTGAATAAAATAACCTAAATTAGTATTTTAATCTTATTATAATCTGATTTTATTGTTAAGCTCTAATTTTGGTCCAAAGAAAGTCAACTTTAAGGATTTGTGATCCGTGGCACGCAAATCGAGGCATTCCGTTGACCAAAAAGTCAACTGACTCAAATCCTAGATTTGTGTGTAGAATCCTATATATTTCAATGCTATGTGAACACTAGAATCGACAATTTCATAAAATCACAAGTCGGTAAAGAGTTATGTCCACAAGGGCGCACAGATGATAGTTTTTGGTAATTTTCTATTTACATCTACGTTGCACAAATTTTACAGTAGAATAAACTTATATTTTAAATTTTGGAATAATACTTTTCTGAAATTTCATCATGTTAGCTTTCCGAAACTTCAAACGGTTCATAATTCTGAGTTCGGGATCTCCCGAAATCTCGAAAATACCAAAATGCGTCTGATTTCGAACAGCTGGCACTTTTAGAATTTTTTAGAAAAATAGGTTCTGAAATTAATAAAATAAATTATATAATCAGAAAACTAACCTTGATATAGTTCTAACAAAAAAACTGGAGCGCGTTTGGAGTCCGGAGCTAGGAGATATCATCTTTTTAATTCGTCATAACTAGTAGAAAATGAGGCTGAATTTATGACGAATTTTGACTATTTTTGGACGAAAAAGAGAGGAATTTGGGGAAAAAAAATATAAAGGATGAGGTATTTATAATGGTGGACACTACTTAATTAAATATGACTAGGATTGGTTAATTTGGATAGGATTATGATGAATTTAAATAAGGATAGGATATGCATGAAGTTGCTTTCCTAGTAGGCTCAGGATTTGAATTAATTTAAAATAGAGTTTGAATTTATCTCAATAATTTATAATCTTAAATATAATTAAAGATAATACAAATAATTTATATATAATCTTATTAATATCTATTAACACTAAATTAGCATATATCTAATATTAATACTATATATATCCAAGTAAATCCTAAATAATTTTAAAAATCTAAATAAATTTCTTAAAATTCTAAATAAATTACAGAAAAAATATAATTAAATATTTTAAACTAAAATAAATATTTGGTAGGAACAACATGCAAGTATGGTCGTATAGTAAATCATAGAAGTCCTAGAAATTTATGTTTCCTAAGTTTTAATTACCAAAAATTCTAGAAAAATATCCAAAAATCTAAAATAACCTAAAATAATTCTAAATAAATATTTATATAAGTAAATATATCAAGAAATTTATTTTCTAATTAACTAAGAGAATACTCTAAAGAAATTTAATATCTATAATAAATATAATAATATAAAATACACACAAAATATCTATTTTTGGTGAGGGGGTTTACAATCTACCCAACTTACAAAAATTTCGTCCTCGAAATTGACACTAACCCATATTCATAATAATCACTATAGCTATTACACTACATAGCTATCTAGCAGTGCTTCCTAAAAGTCATGGTCTGTCATTCTAACACTTCTCATTTATTGTCCATACACTATCATATTATCCTCTAACTCGTCTACACTACCCAACTTACAAAAGTTCTACTAGTAGTCACAGTCTCTTGAGACTATTGTCTAGGTTGTAAGACGAATATATTTATTGGGTCAAGAATCTTGGGGTACTTGTCTTGAATCTCACAACCACGATTTTTCTTTGTAACCGTCAAGTATCGTAGTCTAATACTGCCATGCCACCTGACCAATATGTCTGCGAATACTTCGACTACTTTACTACAACGGTCTAGCTGCAGCTGTCGCTACTTTGCCAGCGATTTGTCATAGTTGCCAGTTCGTAACAAGTGCCTTCAATTCTTTCCTAGGCATAGTCTAAGTTTTTGGACAACAGTTAAAGTCTTGACTAACTTATAAAACTATTAAAAGTATAAACTAGTTCAAACAGTCTAACAAACTCCTATTAGCCTAAGGGATGCTATACATGGTTTTTAAAATAATAAGAGGATACAGATATTGCTATAGGTCATATACATAAGGGTTATTATTAAGAACTCATCCTTTAGTTATTAATCATCTACTAAACCATTTACGTTTTAACTAACAAAACTAAGGATGGGGTCGAAGTAGACCAACAATTTATGTTGGCACGAAAAAGACGTAACTACGATAGGGAGAATTAAGCACGAGATAATGAATGGATAGAGAAGAGAAGATGAGCCACCCAAGGGAGCGAGATGGTGATAGAAAAAGAATACTACTACTGTTACTCGCGCCATCTATTAGCATCGCGTGTATGCCATCTGGGTAAAATATCAGTATATCCTCATAACTGCTAAACCAACACCCATATAATTCTACGTCTACTATGCACCTAAGATCTTGTGTCATAAAGGGGGTCATGAGTATGCAATGACACATATAACTAAGGTCGTACTTGTATCTATGGCTTCCTGTGGCCGCGCTCTCTTGTTTGTCATCATGAATGCTTGGCCTATGGGATATATCTAGTACTATTCGTGTATCAAACTTATACTAAGCACGAACGTTCATCTTTCCGAAATAGGGAAAGACGGAAAACAACAATAAAGAGTTCAAGGAGGAGGTGATATAATACAAGTACGGGATTCGAAGGGATTAAAGAATTTTGAAAGGGAGTTGCCAAGGCAGTTGTGGATTAAAACCTTATTTTGGTAAATTCCTATATGCATGTTCATATCAGAATAGTTATGTACCTGACATGATATGCTCTGACCAGTCTAGAGGGCAAGTATATTCGTCTAACAAGTTGAGTCAACTATATCTCAATCCACATAAAGTAGTGATACAAAGAGCGAACCAAGTGCACTACGGTTGATCAGACCATAATACACCGATTCTGATTTAGACAATGTATTAGTATGGCCCCCCAATAATACATATGTCATGAACAAGCTTAATAAAAGAATAAGCTTGCAAAACTAGGCTATAATAGCAGCATAAGTCGAGGTAGTAAAAATATAAGTACGCTTGATTATGATGGAGGAAGGTACTGAATAATCTAAGTTCACCAAAAAGATCGGTGTTATGCCTCTACAATTGCCATACTAATTTCTTGTCTAAATCTAAAGTCAACCAAATGGGTGTATGAGCCTCTAAGTTCTATAGTCTAGATAAACACTAAAGTTTTATAGTCTGGGTAAACACTATCTTTTTATGCAAGTTTATAGCTGCTGTCATTCAATTATACTTCATTAATGGGGCAATAGGACTATGTGTTACTAGGTTATGAGACATACTATCTAACTTACAATAATTTAATTAATAGTGTTATTGAATACTAGAGGGTATATACTTAGTATAAGTCATCTTTCTAACCTCTATCAAGCACGAGAGAAGATCGACGTTGAGAAAGGATCAAAAAAGATGCAATGCAAGCAATCAAATGAGAATGCGAAACGAAATCAAGGGAGGTGATAAATAAGTGGATGAGATCCTATATTCTAATCCTATGCGCAGGCTTGCTCGGTACAGTGATGTAACCGAGACAATATGCTCTCGACCTGCATGGGCCACCATAAAAATATGTCACGCCCCAGTCCCAAAATACGTAGGACTAGGAACACGTAAGCATGCCAGCCGTATGGATATGGCAACTCCAATATATGGAAACTAAAATCCACACGTACGCTGTAATATGAATATCAATCCACAAGTGGTATAAAATGTATCACAAGTCACAGGGTACAATCTAAATCTCATCAACGAAAATCAAATATAAATAAATAACCAGTATCTATGAAACTAGATCTCAATATAAGAAGTATCTAAAGATGATAGTTGGATGAAAATAAATCCACTACCAACTCGAATGAAAAAGTATAACACAATAAACACAATATACGAATACAAGCTAAAGACCACGGCTCGAAGAGAAGACATCCACGAAACATATGTAACCATCCGAATCTGCGCTCCTGTAAATACTCAAGAATAGATACACCTGGCAGAGGACCAGGTCCTCAGAGGGACGTAACAAGATACAGAAAAGCGAGCCAATTTGAATACAGTAAACATGTATATTATTTAAAAATAAATAAGTACGCTGTACAAGACAATCTATATGAATGCAAATGAGGACAACTTTTTGACGTATGGGCAAGGGTAGGCTACTCGATCTAATCCTCATAACTCATGCGCTCGTCAGTGGACATCATCAGCCGACATACCTCTGGGATAGCGACCCTCGGACTCCATCAATCGACATACCTCGGGGGTAGCGACCATCGGACATGACCACCATAGTGCGTGCTAGTTACTACGGTTTACCAGAGTGGTTAAAAGTCCATACGCCTAATGATTGTCCTCTATGATACTAAGTGTCAAGTGTGTGTCAACATATCTAATATATAGTAATGACTGAAAGGAACTACACATACAATAAATAAAAATACAATAAATATATAGAAATATACTAAGCATGCAAAATACTGTAAGCAATTTGGCAAGGTATCTTGCCTGGTCTAAAAAGGATGAAGTCCCAACTCAAGGCGTCGTCCGATCTACCCGTCACATAAATTAAACAAGTTAGGTTACAAAAGTGGGTGAATAGTTTTTGCTATTTTAATCTATTTTAACTCTGAATAAAATAACCTAAATTAGTAATTTAATCTTATTATAATATGATTTTATTGTTAAGCTCTAATTTTTGTCCAAAAAAAGTCAACTTTAAGGATTTGTGATCCGTGACACGCAAATCGAGGCAATCCATTGACCAAAAAGTCAACCGACTCAAATTCTGGATTTGTGTATGGAATCTTATATATTTTAATGCTACGTGAACACTAGAATCGATAATTTCATAAAATTACAAGTCGGTAAAGAGTTATGTCCACAATGGCGCACAGATGATAGTTTTTGGTGGTTTTCTATTTACGTCTACGTTGCACAAATTTTACAGTAGAATAAACTTATATTTTAAATTCGGAAATAATACTTTTCTGAAAGTTCATCATGTCAGCTTTCTGAAACTTCAAACGATTTATAATTCTGATTCGGGATCTCCCAAAATCTCGAAAATACCCAAACACGTCTAATTTTGAACAACTGACACTTTTAGAATTTTTTGGAAAAATAAGTTCTAAAATTATTAAAATAAATTATATAATCAGAAAACTAATCTTGATATAGTTCTAACAAAAAAAACTGGAGCGCGTTTGGAGTCCGGAGCTAGGAGATATCGTCTTTTTAATTCGTCATAACTAGTAAAAAATGAGGCTGAATTTATGACGAATTTGACTATTTTTGGACGAAAAAGAGAGGAATTTGGGGAAGAAAAATATGAAGGATGAGGTATTTATAATGGTGGATACTACTTAATTAAATACGACTAGAATTGGTTAATTTGGATAGGATTATGATGAATTTAAATAAGGATAGGATATGCATGAAGTTGCTTTCCTAGTAGGCTCAGGATTTGAATTAATTTAAAATAGAGTTTGAATTTATCTCAATAATTTATAATCTTAAATATAATTAAAGATAATGCAGATAATTTATATATAATCTTATTAATATCTATTAACACTAAATTAGCATATATCTAATATTAATACTATATATATCCAAGTAAATCCTAAATAATTTTAAAAATCTAAATAAATTTCTTAAATTCTAAATAAATTACAGAAAAATATAATTAAATATTTTAAACTAAAATAAATATTTGGTAGGAACAACATGCAAGTATGGTCGTATAGTAAATCATAGAAGTCCTAGAAATTTATGTTTTCGAAGTTTTAATTACCAAAAATTCTAGAAAAATCTCCAAAAATCTAAAATAACCTAAAATAATTCTAAATAAATATTTATATAAGTAAATTTATTAAGAAATTTATTTTCTAATTAACTAAGCGAATACTTTAAAGAAATTTAATATCTATAATAAATATAATAATATAAAATACACACAAAATATCTATTTTTGGTGAGGGAGTTTACAGACGCCGACATAATATAGTCAACCTGTAGCCTGTGTGTCTCTCCCCACCCAATGTAATCATATGTCTCATGTCCACGACGTCTCATGTCCATGCCACGCAGGATCATAACTAATACATCAAGTCATAAATATCTAAGCAAAAGAATATATCATGAAACCTGTAACCTATACAGAATCACCATGAATATCTCAGAACGATTCTATCTCATGAATAGTGTCAAGTGTCCTGGGTTATGTCGTACTTGATAATGCAAGCACGAGAAGTATAGGGTCTCGATATCCATGTCTAGATGACGTTACACAACTCCGCGTATGGTGTTGGCACCCAACTATTAATCGGACGCTAAGTAAGTCACACGGTCCTAGGTCAAGCATGTACAACATATAAATAAGGCAAGAAAATATGTAACAAGAACTGCAATATTTGGCAAGGTACACTTGCTTGGGGTTCTGGCTCCAACTGTAGCTCTGGTCTCTGTGGGAATTGCAGGTACTACTTCGGTTGCTAAAATAGACATCACCATCAGATTTAGAAAATATCAAATAGCTAAAAACGCCTGTATTTGAGTCTAATTTGGACACAGGGGCAAAAATAACAGTTTCTGGTCAAAGCGGGTCTACGTGTGGGCCGCTTTGCACCGAAAATTGTGTCAGAACCAATGTTCTCCAAATTCATCAAACTTAGTGTCAATAAGTCCAGAACGATGATACGAACCCAACGGAACTTTCAGAATTAGATTCCGATGAGCCGATCACAAAATCGCCCGTCAAGTGGAGTCGCAGGACCCACGATACGCGATTTTGTCAACGTTCTCAGAATTGAACCAAACTTGGGTCACAGGACCAGCGTATTGCTACGAGTCCGATGGCAAAAGTTTCGTTTCGATCCGATGTGTGTACACAAAGTTACAATGTGTTCCAGAACAGGCAGATACGGGGCGTTGTCGGCGGATACGCGTTGATTCCGGTATGCACGCACATCCAAATCAACTTCTGCAAAATCCCGCACGTCCGTATCAACGGCGCGCACGTTTTGGTGAAGACCGCACGCGACCAAGTGGTCCCGTTTGGCGGGACGCACTCAGTTCCCGGGGAAAATAGGGTATTAGTTTTCCTGTTTTTGGATCGCGGTTCGCGATCGCCACAGGACGCGATGCACCGAACGGATTGCACGGACATCGAGAAGGTTACACAGCCTACCCGTCACAACTGACGGAACGAAAAACGGAGCAACGAGGAGAGAAAACGGGTTACCTGAACAGGGCTTAGTGGAACGAGGTTTTCTCGTGTCCGTGTGGAGACGCGACACGAAGCGACACAGCACTGTGCTGTGTCCGGCTAGGTCTCGATCGACGGCTGCACAGGCTGAGGGAGGCAGAGGCGGCTCGGCTTCGCTGGTGGCAGCTCAGGCGGAGCTGCGGGATGCTAGGGGACGGCGCCGGTGGCTCGAGGCGTCAAAGGAGCAACAGCCGGAGGAGGGATTATATATAGAGGTAGAGGGAGGAGGATGGCCGGGGGTTGAGGGAGGTGAAGGGGAAACGGCGGAGGGCGTTGGGCGAAGGTGAAGCGTCGGGTTGCCGGCGGCCACCGCGGCAGAAACGGCCGCCGGGGAGGAGAACAGTCGGGGGAGAAGAGGAGTTGGGGGTTAGGGTTTTTAGCTGGTTAACGGGTCCGGGTCAGGTTCAGTTCGGATTCGACCCGACCCGCAAAGAATTGGGTTCGGTTCGGTTAGACCGAACGGGTTCGGGTTAGTTCGGTTTGGTTCAAATTTGAAATAAACCGGGTTTAATGCTAGGGTTTATTTGGTTTATTTAAAACTTGATTTTTAGGTCTTTAAAAATGCTTCTAGGGTCCAATAAATTTCCAAAAAATTACCCTATGTCTAATTTTTCATTTTACACCAGAAAATATTATTTTCATATAATATTATTTAAAAATATTTAAAATTATTTAATTATAAAATATCTTGATTTTAATTACAGAAAATTTTCAGAAAAATCCAGAAAAATTATAAAAATCAAATTTAAAAATCTAGAAAAATCAGGGGGATTACACCCCCATATGGCACCCATGTGCCCCACCATACCCCATGTGCACACTTTAACTCATACAAAGTATTATATTTAGATACCCACTTGGTGGTGTAGCCAATGTGGGACTATCTTTACTAGTTCAAAGACAAAAACTCCAACAATCTCCTACATATATATATGGGTTAAGCGTTTCCCATAGTGACTGCCCATCATGCATTAGGATAGATGTCGCTTCGACTTGAATCTTTTCGCATGGGTCGAACAACAGTATGATACAAGAATGGACTAAGCCTTGAATTCTGCACCATAGCTGCAATTCTTTTCACTCATACAATGATATCAACTGTGCTTCCGGTTGCACATTGAAGACCCTGTGCACGTCTGGTTTCAGTGTATGTATTTTGGGCGTCTACAAGTTTCCTCTCAAGAGACGGCCTATATCTTTTTTCATACACTCTAGGTGAGTTCTTTTAAAGAGTCCTTGGCATGAAGCCTCGAGCTTCCCTGCAGTGCTACTCCGCTATGACATGGCCAAGAGCCGAGGCTAAACCTCATCGTGGTGTCATGCCACTGTAGCATGAGTTCCCAGCCTCTTTGTAGTGCCAAACTACCTAGCATGAAGCCTTGCGCTTCCTTGCGGTGTTATGCCGCTGTGACATAGCTCACGTAGCCGAGGATTTACATCTTTTACCTCTATGGTGTCACACCACTGTAACATGAGGACACTGGCCTCTTTGTAGTATAGCCTATACTCTTTATTCTATATCATTAGGCTACCTGCCTATGTGCGGTGTTACGTTGCTGTGATATGGCTCGCGAAGCCGAGGCATTATCCTTACCGAGGAACCTCTTGGTGGTGTCACCTACTGTAGCATGGAGACCTTATGCTCCTTTGTAGTGCTGAGCTATCCTGCTTCCCGTTAAGCACACAAGACATTCAAAATGCTTGAGAACTCATTAAGGCATCTAAGTCATCCTCACACAGGACTTGTTCTACACAAAAGAACAATTAGTAGACAACAGTGGTTCTGGGTCCGTAATTCCTCAATGTTTCAAAGGACTACCCACTGTTCCTGATATTGTCCCAGTCAATGGTCCTCCCTTGAACCAATAGCTAGATGCCTAGCAGATTTCTTTTTGAACTAATAACATAAAACTAAATGGTAGGATTGCAAGGACACAATATCAAAGGTCCTCCAAGTCTATATATGTTGTGTCCTTGACTATATGCGGTGTTACGCCACTGTGACATGACCCAAAGTCGAGGTTCACTCCCTCATGTGGTGTCATGCCAATGTAACATGGAGTACTATCCTCCTTTATAGTTCTTGGGATCAGCTGGCACTGGAGGCCTTACATGAACGGATCTGCAGACTCTCCTGGCTTCGATCATCAAACACTGTAATGATCTATGCTAGCTGCGCTCATTCAGTATCCTGTACTGGTCCTTGAGGCCTATCATGAACGGATCTGCCAGATTTACCTGACTCTGATTATTAAAGTACTATAATGATCCACGCAATCTGCACTCATTTAATGTCCCATATTCTATCCACATAGTTCTCTTCAAACCGTTGAAGAGATGAATATATGCCACTGTTGCAGCTTTCTGGTTTTTACAGTATGTCGGTATCATCCGAATCTGTGTACTAACCATAGGAAGATCATCTGAGATCTTCCAGCTCCATTCTGCTTTATATGCTGCAGCTTGATAGTGCAAAGAACTCTGAGAGTAAAGACTGCTGCTTTGACTTTCATGATATAACAATACCACCCCTGGAGAAGTTACGTCCTCATGTGGATCTTTTACTCTTCTTTCATGAGCACCAACTAGCATCACCGAAGCCTTCCTTCATATCAGGATAACTGTTGTAGTGCAGGATATACTACTAAGTTCTCCTGAGAATTCTGACGGCTCTCTTCACAGCTTGCAGTATTTAACACATATACTGATTGTGAACTGACTCAGCATCCCTACAACAAAAGCTATGTCAGGCCTGGTGGTACACGCAGCTTGAATTATTCACCTGATGATGCTCGAGTACACCAACTATCTGATACTTTTTTTTGGATTTGGCTTCATATTCATGTCATACCTTGGGAGTATCGTCCCTGATACCTAAAGCGTATGATAAATATTTTATGCTGAGAGCTGGTGACTAAGCAAGCCCACCTGGCATCCGGATTATCTTATATCCTTAGGATGACATTCGCAATTCCATGTCCTGAGTTTGGACAAAAAAGTCCTCTTTGTTAGTGACACTTCTCTGTCCACAACTGGGACTAGCAAGTCGTTCACATAGATACAAATGATGACTCCTCCATTATCACCGAACTTTGTGTACACACACTTGTCCGTCATACTAATCCTATGACAACTTTGACTAGATGACTTATTAAACTCCTACTTCTACATCCCGAGAATTGCTTCATGCTATATTGAGATATCACCAACTTGCAGACTGTCTTTAAACCTGAATGACAATAGTTTTGACTGTTATCCGTGAATCTCTCATGTATGTCTTCATCCAAGACTTGCCGTCTTTCCATTATCTGATAAATAATCATCTTGTGAATAGCTACTATGACAATCATTATTCTAATCTATGATACCCTTATCGAGGTTCCAAAGAACTCAATCCCCTATTGTTTAAGAAAACTCCTAGGCAGATAGCCTTGTCTTGAACTCAACTGTTCTGTTTGCTTTCATCTTTATCGACTTGAAGATTTGATAAGCATCTGATTGGTTTAGCTCCTTCAGGAAGATTGACCAACACCCAAGTGTGGTTGGTTATTGAGTCATACTCATTATTTATAGTCTCCCTCAAGAAGACAACATCTCTGGTCTTCATCGTCTCATCATAGGTAAGCAGATAGCCGTCAGCACAGCTTCTCCCCAGAAGTAGTTTAGAAGAGCCGTAGTCAACAATATTGACTTTATCATCTCTGTCAACGTCCTGTTCTTCCTTCCAGACACCCCCACACTCGAATGACGTTCAAGTTGGGTCTGACTCTGAACCAGAGTTCCTGAGGAGTGACATCGAAAGTTGGTATGTCACTCTATTCAGAATGAACGTAACCGTCAGCACAGCTTATTCCTAGAAGTAGTTTCAAAGACCCGTAGTCAACAGTATTGAGTTTACAATCTCTGTCAAAATCTTGTTCTTCCTTTTATCTACTACATTTGATTAAAAAAATATGGAGCAGTTGTCTCGTTGATAATTCTATTTTCTTTGCAGAACGATGCGAATTCAATAGACATATACTCTCCGCCAAGATCACTTCTGAGTCTCTTGAGTTGTTGCCCCATTTGAAGTTCAGCCTCAACCCTGAACTTCTTGAACTTCTCGAATGCTTCGTATTTTAACTAGAGAAGATAGATGAATGCGTACTTCGAGTAGTCGTAGATAAAGGTAATGAAGTACTTCTTTTTGGCCTTTGTGAAGAAATGCTTGAAGTCACAGATATCTGAGTGAACCAACTCCAGAAGATATGTACTTTGGTTTATCCGTTTGAACAATTATTTTTATGATCGTTGTCTGTGCATAGACCTTACACTTATCCACCTCCTTACCCCCACATTTGGAGATAAACCCTAGACTAGACATCTGGTAGTACAAAGTATATGTTCTAGTTTGGGGTCCCATAACTCTTACAATGAGACTTCAGTCACAAGCAGAAGCTCGAACATCCATTTGAAACTAAATGCCTTGTTTCAAAGTATGTCTCCTGCCAAGATATCACCATCTGGCAAATATGGATGTTCACCCTCAAGTCTGCAACAGACTTTCTGAGATCAGGTCCTTGGTAATCACTGGTATGTTGCTACACGCAATCCTTTGACTGTAACTTCTCGAAGTTTAGAACCATTGTCCCAATCCCCAGATCCTCTGCTTGATCCTTGCTTGCCATCAAGACCTTCACCACTGAAAGGTTCAACCTTGATAAAAATCTTTTCCTAAAGCACATGTGGCTAGATGCACTAGTTTCCATCCACTGGTCAGCAACCATGCCATAGGACTTAATCTATGCAATCATAGCAACCAAGTTAAGTAATCAAAGGAACCAAGTTTAGTTATACCTTGCTATATTGGTTCAGATTGGTTCTACTTCCAAGTTCCAATTTCAGCCATGCGTTAAGTCCTTTATAGTGCAGTGACCATCATATACATAGGCTACCATGCGCCAATCCATGCGCATAAGTCACCATGCACTAATTGTCATGACCCACACCCGAAAATCGGGTATGAGTCGTGGGTACGTCCAGCTTACGCCGCAGAATCGGCGGTAGAACGCTGTAAAGGTCCGTTCTAGGTCAACCATATCTATCTATATCTCACAGAAAAATCTGGCATGACCTCTCCAAAAGGAGGGCAACCACGCAATATATATATATATATATATATATATATCAAAAATCCTCTCCAAAAGGAGGGCATCCACGCAATATATATATCAATAATCTCAATCACAAAATCCAGAGGAAGAATATAAGCACGATATGATATAAACAAAGAAACAGAACCAAGAGAGCAAGACAATCCAAAATAATATAGTCCAAGGCCATAATAGCTGCAACACCTCACAGGCAACAAAAGAATAAGTACAATCATCCAAAATAAAACACTGGGACCAACCCAGGAAACCCACCTAGCTAACTAGGGTGCTAACGACGTCTCCTCGGCGCACTCCTCCTCGATCACGGGGTCACAACAGTCGTCAACACCCGGCCCGTAGAACGTCGGGCAATAGTCCTCAGGATCCTCTGGAAAAAATATGCCCAGTCAGGACTGGAGCGAAGTACATAACTCTGAAAGCAACTCCAAATACATGGTAAGGTGTATATGACGAGCAATAGAAAAGTATACAAGATACACAGGAAATAAATATATGCTGGAGCACAATAAGTAGCTGCAAATTAAATTGGAGAACAATACAAGTAGTGGAAAAGTAACTGCAGGTGAGAAACATGAATACTAGCTAAGTGCCTTGAGCACAAGTTCGTTATGTGATCGGCTTAGGTTGCACATGAAAAATACTACGATAACTCCGTTATGCGTGAGTTGCATAACCGACATACACATGAATACTGTTTGGCTTTGATCACATAACCAACTCCTACTCCCCTCCCCCACTAATACCATTGGATCCAACCACAATACGCTACGTACATGATAATAGCTCGTGCATACGAAGGCGAGAGCACAAGAAGCACATGATAGCACATGAGAATCAATACCCGAAGCACATGATGAAATACACGTGATAGAGTACCCGCTGAACACGGTAAGGGGGATAGCATCTTATGACGGGATCCACTAGTACCAGCTCGTGTAACAATGTGTCAGAATCAAGTATTACAGTTCTAGAACAGGTGATATAAACGCTATCATGAAATGGAAACTATCAGAGGTAGGTACTCGCCTGATGTCCTGAGCAACTGATGAGGATCGAGATCTGGACCGGTGTCGCAAGGACCTATTACGAAAAGCAGAATTAAACAGGGTTTTAAGCATTTAAACTGATATAAAATAATTAAAAAAGGCTTATAGGGCTATTCTAGGTCGAACGGGTCAAACCGGTAAAAATTGGGTCAAAAAGTCAACCCGGGGTCCAAAAAGTCAACTCTAGGTCAAACATTGACTTTTACGGTCAACGAGGACAATTATGGTCAAAGATAGGTCAAACTAGGGTGCCCCTGAAATTCTAGGTCAAACCGAGTTCATTAAGCTACTAAACTCTCAAACTCGCCTAATCGAGATACCGGGATACCCTCGGTATCCGATACCTCGTCCTAGGCCACGCACCCCGTCTAAACCCGCTAAAACCTATGCTAGCACGCGTAAATATATATATATAAACATATAAAAATCACTCCAAGACATTTCCTAGGCTAATGCTCAAATAACCCGCTCGAAACTCAATACCTTGGATATCTCAAGGTATTGAGATACCTCGGTATCTCAAAGTATTGAGGTTTCGCTCTAAAACCCCTCTAAGTAGCCATCTAACTAATAATTATATACATAGTTATTTATCTAGGCTAGGTAATTATATATATCTATCAGATATCTATATATCTAAGTAGGTATATACCTATGTATATAGATATCCACACACATATACCCAAATACCCATTATCTTACCTACGCATAAATACATATGTATATATAACTATATCTAGATATCTAACTATCTATCTAGCTATATGTATATATATCTATCATATAGATATAGGTATCTACCATATTCTACCTATCTAATTATCTATAGGTATACCTATCCATCTATGTATCTACTAACTACCTATCTATCTTATTTACCTAACTATCAAACCAACTATCTAACTAATAACTTAACTATCTACCTATTGATATATCTATCTATCTATCAACATATATATATATATATATATATATATATATATATATATATATATATATATATATATATATATATATATATCAATCTCTCTAATCTAACTAGCTATCTATCCCTCGCTACTCGCCTCGCCAACGCGCTGCTGCTGCTCCCTGATGTTGCTGCTGCTGGCTGCTCTACATGCTTCATACTGCTGCTGCTGCCCTTGCCTAGAAGCAAGCTGCTACTGCTGCAGCTGAACTGCTGTTGCTGCATTGCTGTGCAGTGCGCAGCGCACTGCACGCTGCTGCTGCTGTGCAGGTTCTCCCCGCTGTGCTGTTGGCTGAACCCCCCCTCTAGCTACAAACACACACACACACACACACACACTCTCCTATACATATATATATATATATATATCACCCTATATATATATATATATATATATATATATATATATATATATATACACACATATAACTATATATATATATAACTAGATAGATATATATATATACACACTTATCTACTCTCTAACACTCACACTAACACACTAACAAACACACTAATACACACACACACACTTAAACACATAACCACACACCCACATATAAATATACATAGCTATATATTTATATATATAGAACCTATATATATATATATATATATATATACACACACACACACTCACACACAATTATATACATATATCCATACACCTATATATATATATATATATATATACATATACACACACAAGCACACTTACACATATACATATATATATACACATAGACATATACACACACAAGCACATAGATATAAATACACACATATATATATAAATATATATACATAAACACACATACATATAAATATATACATATATATATATATATATATATATATATATATATATATATATATATATATATATATATATATAGACACATATACACTAACACAACACAACACACAACAACACACAAACCACACGCCCCCCTCACGCCCAACGACCCCGACACTCACCAATACCCTAAAATATATAAAATATAACTCAAAAACTCTAGCACACACTCTCCGATACTAATCCAACGTGCGCACAAGCCCAAAACGAGGAATCCAAGTCGAAATGGCCGTTCGGTCATTTCGACGAACACGTGGTGCGCGGCTCGGAAAACCTCCTGAAACACACACCAAACGAACTCGGAATCGGCCCAAAATTTACCCACGCGCTCTAAACGATGCCTATATCCTAGAAAATGTGCTTCCGCGTCGATTCTAGGTCCTTGGCGGAAACGCGCACGCACTTAGAATCGGCGACGACGAAAAACCCCAATTTCGCTCGAAATGCCCGTTTCTCTACGACACAGCTTCCTGTGTCCAAACGGAGATACGCACTCACTCTCTAGACACCCGACAACGTCTACCTAGGTCCGTCTAACCTAGTACATCACCAAAAATTGGGCCAAATTCGGATTTCACCCGAAATCGACACAAAACCTAATGTCAAAGTCTCTAAACTCAACCAAACTGGTTCCAACTTCCTCCTACGGGTAGGTTTAGGGTCTAGGAAGGTTCTACAACACTAATTATACTACATAAAAATAATTAGCAAGGGGAAAGTTAGGTTTTACCTCTTGGGAGTTGGAATCCCAAGGCCAAGGTCTCCGATCTACTAGAAATCACCTCCCTCAAGCTCCAAGCCACCAATTCTAGCTTCCACACTAGATCTAAGCTCCTCACACCTAGGTTGGGGAAAATACAAGGTTAGGGCTAGCATAAGGAGAAGGAATGGAAGAAAGAAAGAAGAAAAATGGAAGAAAAACTTACTTGGAGAAGGAAGGAAGAAGAAAGAAGAAGTGGAGAAGAAGAAGTGAAGAATACAAAGCAAAGGGGGAGGGGGCTGCTGTAAGCTGCTGGAATGCATGGTTGTGGTAGGTAGGGGCCGGCCACAAGTCAATTAAAGAGGTTACATAAGTCACCAAATTCCCAAAACGCCCCTACTCACTTGGTTTCGGGTTTCGGGTTCCAAAAGCACTCAAACTAGCTCCAAATCTCTCCAACTAACCTCCTAAAAATAAAATAATAAATATAAGCCCCAAAATAATTCTCACAATGGTGTAGACTGGGTCGGACATGGGTCCACTAGGGTCTGACATGGGTCCAGGCTAGCCAAAACCCTAAAACAATCATTAAAAAATAATATAAGCACTAAATAAATATAAATATAATTAATTAAATACAATCCACTATTTATCAAATAAAAATAAAAAAAATACCCTATTTTCTAGAATTGGGTAGTGACACTAATCCATGCGCAAAAGCCACCATGCGTCAATCTATGTGCATAAGCCATCATGCGCTAATCCATGCACATAAGCCTTCATGTGTGTCATGCATGCGCAGAGACCATCATGCGCATTGAGACACTATGCGCCCAACTCTGCCATGTGCCAAGATGCCAAGACTTCCAATGCGCTGCCATGCGCCAAGTCTTGTAAAGCGCAAAGTCCTATCATGCGCAAATGTCTGCCCATTGTGCGCATACTCTACAATCTTTGGTCATCTTGTAATGTTTCTTCTAACTGGAATGCGTGTCCTTAAGTCGCTATCTCCTCCATCTTCAGAAATGGTAGGTAGCGACAACTCACTTTCAATATTTAATAGAGGACTCATTCCCTCATCCAAATGTTCGAAGTGAATTTCGTCAATCTTCTAAAGTTTATGAAAACTTGTGTCCAGAAGACTTGAATGGATGTTTCCCATCTTTATTCAGATCTTGCTTTGAAATTGTTAGTCCCGAGGCTTAACCAAAGATGGAAGAACGCGTGGTCGAGATCAAAGGTTCACACAAAAGTTTTTACTCTGACTATTCTCGATTTCCACGAATACTACCAGAATAATTCAAATAAGCGACGCCTGGAAACGTCGCTAAATGGCCTAAAAATATCGCTAAAAAATTAGCGATGTAATTAACAATGTTTTAATAAAGTCCCATTTAAGCTAGTCGCTGACAGAAAAAATGTCGCAAAATGTCGCTATAGCGATATTTTCTAGCGACGTATTTGCGTCGCTAATATTTTTCTTATTAGCGAGTTTAGCGACTCAACGTCGCTAAATTAGCGACGTATTTTTTGTCGCTAAACATCGTTCAATTTTTTTTGTTCAGCGACGTATTCAGCGACATATTTAAACATCGCTAAACGACACTAAACGTCGCTAAATTTTTAGTAAAAAATAAAATAAAAAAGAATGTAAAATAGTTTCCAAACCAATCTTCCTGCAATTTATGAATTTTTAATTTATATAAATAGACTCGGAGCAACCATTCGTTGAATTTCCTGGGTTCGTCGACCCCTTCGATGGAACACTCAACACCGGTAAACACAAAATAAAAGTATATAAAATATTACAGTTGTAGAAGCATGAAATATGCTGGAGAATTATACGCGTATTATACAGTCAAACTCCCCAACATACATGAAGTCAGCATAAAGCATAGCCTCAGAGCAATATAGAGTAAAATATGGCTTAAGAGCTATACGCGTAAAACAGAGCTTCAGAATCGTATGGCGTAAAATGTGACTTCAGAGCTAACCGCGTAAAGCAGTGCTTCAAGGCTGTTCCACGTAAAAGGTTGCTTTACCCTCCCGCGTAAAATTCAAAATACATTTGTTTTTAATGCAGCATAAAGTTGTACGAGGAACTCTTCGTATTCCTCGGATGAATTTGTCAAACAAAGCAGCGAACCTAACTCCTAACAAAAGTACTGCACGATGACCGAGAGGACGGCTGTGATGATGATTTTGCACAGAGACGCAGGCTGTCATTTAGCGACATATTCTTGATACAAGTCATTTTTACGCATTCAAAGAATACGCTGCCTATTCTACATGGGCAGAAAGAAGTTTTGCGCTCAAGATGAGACAAAATCAGACGCCATGTCAAAAGTTGTTTCTCGTATAAAGCTCGAGGCATATCTCTGCATTTAATACACGAGTTGGGGGCATATCTCTGCATTTAATGCACGAGATCTTGTTCTATTCTTCAGATTTTGTCATGAACGGGGAGATGGCTAAAACTGTGACTAATACGCTCACATCACCATCCTTACATTTTACGCCAATCAGGCTATTTTCAATTATAGGAGTACGTCGTATGCTATCTCCTCGAAATACGCCAACTCGGCCACATTTGCAAAGGTATGTGATAAGACTATTTAGCCCAGAATACGCTCAAGACATCAGTCGTGATGGATAATTGGCTATTTTATGCTGGTTATCTATTATTCATGAACCATCAAGTTTAATGCAGAGTTTGACTTTTACGCCAACAAAACATAGTTTGGCTTTTACGCCAACAAGACAGCTATTTGGCTTTTATGCCAAGGAGACAGTTATTTGGCTTTTACGCCAACCATCTTTATGCAGGGGTAGTTACCTACGTGGCTTGTATGCCGGGATCTTCGAGAAACAGTTATACACGTTACCTTATAAAGGGATACGTGTCACACGCAGACTTAGAAGGTTATTTGAACGTTGGTAGCAGTTATTATAACCCTGCGTAAAAGATGCAACTTTCTTCACAGTTTAGTTTTTACGCCAACTGGACAGTTATTTGACTGATCTCTATAAATAGAGACCCCTGATCACAGGGAAAAGGGGATCAAAAAATAATGGAGACAATTATCAGAAAGTCAAGGGCGGAGAATAGAGGCCGAGACAATAAAAGAATCAAATCAGACATCGGCCAGGGCACTATCAGAGATCAGAGAGAGAGAGAGCATAGACAGAGAGTGTTGGTTGAGAGTTCAATCCCACTTGTAACCTTTGAAGCTTCTTCTTCTTGCACTTCTTCATCATCATGTGGTCCAAGGGACAAAGTGATCGACCGCAGATCAGACTCCTATAGCAATATTTTCCCAGAATTATTTTTATTGTACTTAACATCCTCGTATAGGATTAATTGTACTCTTTTTCTTGTTTATAAACAAAAAAAAAAGGTTTCGTATAAACCTATTATTTCTTTAATTTTGTTTATCCAAACAAAGATGGCGACTCTGCTGGAGAAAACTTTCTCCTCTGACGAGAAAGCAATTGCTCAACACGATGCTGCATCCATCGGATCTACGAAGAAGACTTTGGTCATCCAGTTCGACCAATCTGCTTATGAAGACATGCTTCGTGCAGGGGGTAGCTCTCCCCCCTCCTCTGTCCAGAACAACAGAAAGCTGCATAAAGTATGGATGCTTAAGACGTCCTCTACCCTTCCTGCAAGCTCTCACTCTCTGATCAACAAAGTTGCGCCTACACGCCCTGTGCGTACAAATTTGTCTCCCGTCTGTGACATGGCAGACAACACTTCTGGCAATGCCTCAGTGCCAATCCAGAAGTTTCAAACACGCCCTGTACGTAAAATTGTGTCTCCCGTCTGTGATGTGGCAAATAACACTTCTGGCAATGCCTCAGTGCCAATCCAGAAGTTTTAAACACGCCTTGTGCGTAAAACTGTGTCTCCCGTCTCTGACGTGACAGACAATATTTCTGGTAATACCTCAGTGCCAATCCAGAAATTTTAAACACGCCCTGTGCGTATAATTATATCTCCTGTCTATGATGAGGCAGATGGACCCTTGGATCACATCAAGGGAAAACAAGTGGCGAATCTCCCAACCTCTAGGCTTATACGCCCACAAGAGAAGAAAGTTCCCACTCTTCAGATTACAAGGACTTTTCCTGTTTTAGGCGAACCGATGAAAAAATCCAAAGTATGCCAGGATAGGTCTGTCCGCGTAAAGAATACTTGTTTCACGGGAAGATATGCTCCTCAAACAGATGATGGATCATATGCCACTTACATGGGTGGACTGCTGTATTCCTATGGCCGAGAAAGGGTTATGGTTCCTAATCTCCACAGGCCTACTGATGTAAAAAGGCAGAATAAGCCTTCTTATTCTTCTTCTTCTTCTTCTTCTGGTAATCACCCTGATTTGCATGATTTTTTGATCCAGAAACGCAAAGACAGGGGTCAAAATCAAGATTTAGCGCCCCTAACTACCAAGCGTGGAGAGATCGTGTGGAAAGTAGTGTCAACATCTAATGTCGTCATGACACATGGGCCACATGGAGAATCTGTCTTTATTGTTCCACCGACTCGCAACGATCAGCATCAAATAACCTTCGGTCGAATGCGGAATAGACCGATTGTACAAGAAGAATCTCATGAGTCTGATTTTGGGAAAATACAAATCCACAGATATAGCCCACATGCTTTAAAGATTATGCAAAACATGGGTTATGATTTGAAGTTGAAGCAAGGCCTCAATTATGGAAAAGGCAGACGAATACCGTTGCATGTTGATCCTTACTGTCAACGAACTTATTTTGGGTTAGGGTTTACCACATCTCTTGCAAACTCCAAACCTCTAGAGTCTGATCCTGTAATACCAGAGGCAGGTCCTTTTAAATCAACTTTTGTGGACAAAGGCAAACAAAAAGAAGAAGAAGAACCAGACAGCGACATGTCTGGGGGTAGTCTCCCTCGACAAAACAGAGCAGCATCTAAAGCTGGGCGTAGAATTCCCTCTGAGTCCGAAGATGATGAAACTATGACCATCTTTCCTGAGGACTATAAGACTCAGGTATCGGGAGCCCGAAAGCCAAAGGGGACTTTCTCCTTCAATGAGGATGACATCATTAAAATCTTTAATATATTGATGAAGGAAAACAAACTTCGGCTACCCAACATCAGATACCCTGAAAAGGCTGGCAAGGTCGATGACCCAGAATATTGTCTCTATCATCGGTACATTCATCATCCCACGAAGGCATGCTATGTGCTGAAAAGGAAAATCCAGGAGTTGATTGACGCTAAAGTCATCACTTTGCATTTATAACGAGTAGACGGTGTCTCCCCATATGAGCAACCTTCAGGTCTATCCCCACTCAGCAAATCACTCCCCGGTAATTTTTTTAGACATGGGTTCACGTCCAAACTATTTTTCCCCAGCTGAGTTTGCCATGTCCAAGTGACCTCTGAGAAAACCTCCCAGGTTGTTGCTATCGATCAGTTCACGTCCATATTACCTCTGAACTATGTCTCTCCACTTTCTCCAGCAGAGTAAATCTATCACCACAAAAATGGTCATTCCCATATTTCCTCTGCCCTATTTTTTCTTTATCCCCACTATATCTTACCATGTCCACCTTACCTCTGAGTAAGATATTTTCAAAACTTTTCCATGTCCACATTACCTCTGAGTGAAGTTTTTCTCTTCGACTTCCTACTATCACGTTCGCATAACCCCTGATAGTGCTAGTCGTTTCAGCTTATTATCTGTACTTATGGGACGCCATGGGTAATAAGTCCATAATCCAGATGTACAAATCAACTCTTGGTTCTTCATCCCCAGCAAATGCCTATGTGCAATATTTTCTCGATCGTCAAAGATCGAGAATCATATTCTATCATGTTGAGATGACCTCTGAATATATATGTTCAGCAATTTGGCATCCCCAGCGAGTGCCTATGTGCAACATTTTCTCCTTCGTTACAAATTCTTGTAAAGAGCCATCATCCGTATCCAAGAGTCCCGGGTACGCAATGGATGATGGATACTCAAAATTCCCTCCAGCGGAGCAATCCTTAGGTCTACTCGCACACTCCCGCAATGACTATTCAAACCAATCTCGTTAGACGCTAGCCATGTTCATATTACCTCTGAGCTATCGTCCCATCAATCTCCCCAGCGGAGCAATCCTGGGTCTATTTTCATGTTTGGATAGACCACACTCAACAAATCACTCCTCAAAGGATTTTTTGGACATTAGTTCACGTCCATATTACCTCTGAACTGCTGTCATAATATTTCTCTCAGGCTGAGTTTGTCATATTTATATTACCTCTGAGAAAACCTTTCGGGTTTGGCAATCTATTATCATGTCCATATTACCTCTGATATCGGTTGTCATCTCAACTTAGCACCCGTACTTAACTCTAAGTACGCCAGTGGTGTTAGTTCCACGAAAACTGCTACGTCCATATTACCTCTGGCAGGACTTGTCTTAAACTTATTACTTGCACTCTCGTGCACAAGAAGTAATAGGTCCACCAAAAACCCCCCGGTGGGATGCCCGTAATAGAAACAAATTGTTCATGTTCATCCTTATTTTCCCCAGAGAAGAAAAAGTCAGTTCATGTTCATATTACCTCTGGACTACGTCTCTCCATTACCCCCACAGAGTCATATTTTACCGCGGCTATATTACCCCTGGCAGGACTTATCTTAAACCTATTACTTGCACTCTCATGCACAAGAAGTAATGGGTCCACAAAAAAAAACCCCAACGGGATGTCTTTACTAAGCCACAAAACCTATCACATCCATATTTCCTCTGATTGGGTTTGTTTCGAACTTATTATTTACACTCAACGTGCGCAACAAATAATAGGTCCACCAAAGATCCCCCAGTGGGATGTCCTCAACAAACACACACAAACAATCGTAAAGAAATGGAGGGCCCTCATACATTTTCAAATAGGGCTTACAGATTAGCCAAGCCTAATAAAAATTTGATAAATGGCGCTTATCAACGGCAAATTCCTGAAGAAGTACTACACTTGATCTTCTTTGCTTAACGGAGTATGATGAAGATCTTATTCTGACAATACTACGTACAAAGATTAGCTGGATCATATTCTATCAGATTCATGTGACCTCTGAATAGATATGCTTAACTAATTTGTAAACCTATCATGTTCATATTACCTCTGATAGTGTTTAGTATACAAATTTAGTTGGATTATATTCTATCAGGTTCATATTACCTCTGAATAGATTTACATTCAGCAAAACTTTACCGAAAGTATATCATGTTCATATTACCTCTGATATCACTTTCATCTTAGCCTATCATTTATATTCTAAAAAAATGATGATGGGTCCACAAAGTCAGAAAATATATCTTTATTATCTCTAAGAAATTACAGGAGAAACAAAAAAGTACATCATTGGGGAGGAGCAGTTAAATCCCTGATCTGTTGCGCCAAAGCATCCATCCTCTCATTCCTGGAGTTCAAAATGTTAGTGCGAGCCCGTTCCAGCCTTGCTTCGTCATTGCTCAAGAGAGATAGTTCAGACAAAGAATTAACAAAACTTGCGTGGATGACACCCGCATATGCCAAGTTCTGCTGAGCTATATTCACTTGGCCCTTCAATACATTACGAACTAGCGATGCCTTGAGAAGCCTCTCCCTTGTTTGAGCAAGTTCAGCGTCCAATTCTCGAACCCTCACTTCATATCCCTCGTATTCTGCACAGCACTGAGCGAGCTGAGGAATACTCTCCACCAATACTGCTTGCTCTTTCTCCATCTCTTGTTGCTGTTCCTGGATGGATTTGTTTAAAGTTTCTGTCCTCTGAGCAAGTTCAGCAGTTAGTGAGTCGTACTTAGCCTGAACCAAGTCATCGATGCTGTCTCGGGATAGTTGCAAATATTCGTTAATGGGTTCTTCTAAACTATTAACCATTTGCTCCAGCGCATCAGCTCTTTCAGCGTCATTGAAATTTCTAATCGGCGCTATAGTGAGCTTGGAGGACGTCTTCAGAGCATCAAAGCCTAGATTCTTCTCCAGCACCATGGATATCAATTCTTTCAAAGTGTGGTAGAATATGCTAGTATATTGTTCAACTACCATAGCAAAGATCGAATATACGCTGGGAGTGGCCGCAATATCGGTAAACCTCCTATCTGGAATGACTGCAGAGGATGTTGCCACAGTCGTTGCTTCAACAGATGGTGCGACAAAAGAAGAGACACCAACAACGGTTGGAGTTGCTGGCATGCTTAACGAAGGAGGCACGGTCGAGATGGTGGGTTCATCCTCCTCTGATGTTATTTGAACTACTACTGGTGGGATGACACCCGAGAATGTTGCGGATAAAAGATCGGCAGTTTCAAAGTATGCTTCGTCGACGTCAGACGCCACCGTTTCGTTAGCTGGATTCGTAACAAAATCAGAAGTTGTGTCAACTCCGCCCTCCCCAGAGATGTCTTCGCCTAAAAATAAGATAAGAAAAAGTTAATATCAATTTGATGTTAATTTTCCTGAAGAAAGCATGAAGACAATATTTACCCATGGCCGATGGTATGTATGTTGCGTCTGCAGCCTGTATAGCTAAATCATTTCTTAATGATGCTAAACAAGCTGTCATACCTGGAGAAGAGGGTACACCAACTAACGTTTGAGGGTAGTCATCCCAGTCGTCACCCAGATCTACTCGAGGTTCATCGGGTAGAATCTCGCTCGAGATACTTACAGACGAAGGAGGGGCTAGGCCCATTATTTGTCTCGGTAAAGGTATACTGATCCTTATTATGCTCGGCCTCGAAGGCGATCTAGAAGCACTACCAGTAACGGTGGTAGCGGCAGCAGTAGCGGGCAAAGAATCTCCAGCACTGTCAGCTGGAACTGTGGAGGTTCCCTCTCTAAAAGGCGAAGGACCCCTGATCAAAGAATTATCCCCAACAGGGGAAACAATAGGCTCACTCCTAGAGGCCCCCTTGGTGGAAGTCCTTTTAGGACCTCCGGTAGTCAGCTTCTTCTTGCGGGGTGAAGGCTCTTTCAGAGTGAAAGCCTTTCGTTTACGGGAGATTATGAGAGGCTATGCTTGCGGAGCTATTACGCCTCTCGGTAAAATCAAAAAATAATCATCTGCACCGGTGGTTTCATCACCTTCATCAGAGGAGACAGATGATATCTCCTCTCTCCCAGTCGACCTATGTGAGGGCATCCGAAAACTTCCATGAACATCAAAATCACGATGGAAGGTATTAATGGACACATAAAACTGTGCTTACGAGTGAAGAATGTGCAGCTCCGTGGGGAGAGAAGTCACGGGCACAGCAAAGGTTGCTCCAGTATAACCCATTATGAAGTACCACCATCCTCTAGCTCCATCAATAAGTCCACCTTTAAACTTGAAGCTGGTGATGGGATTCCCCACGTGCAACTGATCATACCCAAATTGCCTAGCGAAACGGCTAGGCAGATAAGGCTCCAAGTAGCAGTGGTCCTCACTTCTGTACAACAGATGGGAAGGTCTAATGCAGACCAACCAGTAAAAGGCTTCAGGAGAAAGAATAGTCTTTCCCTGACCTGCATCCTGAAGTTTCGTCCCCTGTTGATTGATATGTACGGGGGGGACGATGCAGAAGAACTTCCAACTATGGGCAAAATTTAGTGCTAGCCGACAATCTATGATGCTAGTCACATTCCAAGAAGAATTCCTGTAATTCAACAGGAAGTTATTGCCCGAACCACTGGCCGACCCTGGAGGCATCACTCTGGTGTTGTGAAGGATTAACCATCCCATCAGATATAAGAATGGTAATTCCACTCTAGGATATCCTTCACGCCGTGTATCATCAGCCAGCAGTCCCTCAGTAATGGCCCTTAGGCCAGCTTGAATCCTGCACACTATGGCAGGGAGCAGGCCCAATCTCGCTCCAAACACCAAACGCACTGCAGGCCATAAGGTGTTGCGATGAATGCGATCCGCAGACGCGATGCCAGGAACCACCCATCGACATAGCCAAATAGAAAGGAAGACAGCCAGTTGAGCTTCTCTTGACAGAGGCTTTCGGCAATGCCTCATATAACTGTGGGGTTTGGTTCCTGCAGGATAGCCCCCTATCTCTTCATTGAGAACACAATCTCGAGCCCCCGCATCTTCAATAAGATCGTCGATTGTGTTGGCATTGAGAATGCTCAAAGGATTCAAGGGTTTATCTCTGCTATCTACAACCTTGTCCTGTTTGGCATTTCTAGCCTGATGGAAGAAGAGGTAGGATACCCATTTATTGATATGGGCTAAATCAGAGGGCTCCTTGTAGAAGGCGGTGCATGCAAGGTAGTGGCTCATCAGCTCTTGGTACACTGCCACTGCCCGAGGGTGGGTATCCTTCAGCTCCCTATTTGTGGGAACGTACTCTTCATAAGGAGTGTCGCCCATTGGCAGCTTTGAGATGTCTGCCATCTCATGAAGTGCCAGGCCCAACTCACCTATCGGAGTGGCGAAAGTCCTAGTGAGCGAATTATATCGCTCCATCAAAGCTAAGAACAAATTGGGGTTGAGAGGCAGCCCAACACTAGTAGCACTCACAGCAATAAACACGCCAATACTTTCCTTCTCCACCTGAAAGTGCTTCAGGGCCCATGCAGTTAAACTGGCCCATCGAAGATTCTGAGGGCTAAGCCATCCACTGGTAAGAGGGTTAACCTTGGGGTATACTCCCCCCTGCCCCATAAATTCATTGCAGAAAGTCGCTATTTGAAGCGGCTGGATCAGTGAAGTATCTTCACTCGGAATGCTGCCCGGCAGTAATCCTCTGAAAGGCATGACAGGGCCTGAGGGACTGCTTACAAAGGAACCTCGGTCCAATCCTTTCTTATAAAAGATCTTCCCTGGCTGGCCATGAAGATCGGGAGTCAGAGTCCATGACATCTTTCTGGGATGTGTGGCATGAAAGAATACAGAGATAGGGTAATCTCTGGGCATCTTTGGCAGATACATGATTGTGCCCTCAGCAGAAAATACCTAATCTTCCTTCTTGGGCTTCGTCTGGGATTGCTTATCAATCACATCCCCAAATAAGAAAGCTGGTTTCTTATACTCAGTACCATCTTGTATGTCAGGGGCTCCCCACTGATCATACTCAGCAACATTCGTTCTCCTTGGGCTGAGATCAGAGTTCCCCTTTCTTGAGGATACTCGTTTCCAGAGATGAGGAATGTCACATGGGACAAGTCCTCCAGATAGTTGAAATTCAGCATTCCAGCAGCAGAGCCCATCACTTCAGCCAGAAGGAGAATCTGTAGGTCCACTGCAAGAAGCAAAAAAATAAGTCAGTTTTACGCTAGACGCTACGCTCTTGCAGTATACACCAAAACTTGACAGTCTGAGCTTTTACGCCAGATTGCAAAAATTTGAGTACGCTGGAATTTACCTCCAATGCGTAAAACACAATGTTTGCAGTATACGCCAAATTTTGACAGTCTGAGTTTTACGCTAGACTGCAAAAATATGGAGTTTTACGCTGACACATTAGGAATGTGGTCATATTGGCGCATATATGTACAATGTATGTGAAGGATTTTTCTTATCTTGAAGTCTTTACCTGTGATGCCCGGAGCGTAGCTAGACGGCGGAGCACTTCATTCAGAACGAGACTCGCTTGGCCTAGTAGGAGTCGCTCGTGCTTGAGCAGAAGAGCGAGATGAGGAAGCGGCTTTCTTTCCCTTAGTTACGGAGGCCTGTTTTGGTGCCATGGCGAATCTGAGTTCTCAGAAAAGAGACGAAGACGAAGAGTTCTCAGAAAGAGACGAACGGTTTTGCAGAGACAGATGAAGGGTTTTTCTCTCTCACGACCTAGGGCTATTTATAGAGTTCAGATAACTCTTCGAATCCTTAACCAAATCCGATTTTTAATAGTCGGTTATGATTCGGGACCACGTCAGCCGATCATTTGAAAAAGAAGACAGGTCATCATGCTGCCTAACGGATCTACGATTTTACGCTCAGAAGCTACAGATCTACAATCTTACGCTCGGAATCTTTTACGCTCAGATGCTACGAATCTACGGTTTTACGCATTACGCGGGACAGATCAGTCAGCAGAATACGCGTATATATTAATCTGAGTTTTACAGTCGAAAAAGTCAGTTACAATTGACAATTTCATGCTTCATTCAAAGTATTTCAAATTACAAGGAATTTAAAAACTTTGAAGGGATTCTTGTAGAAGCATGAAATATGCTGGGAAATTATACGCGTATTATACAGTCAAACTCCCCAATATACATGAAGTCAGCGTAAAGCAGAGCCTCAGAGCAATGTGGAGTAAAATATGGCTTCAGAGCTATACGCGTAAAATAGAGCTTCAGAACCGTGTGGCATAAAATATGACTTCAGAGCTGTCCACGTAAAGCAGTGCTTCAAGGCTGTTCCACGTAAAAGGTTGCTTTACCCTCCTGCGTAAAATTCAAAATACGTTTATTTTTAATGCAGCGTAAAGTTGTACGAGGAACTCTTCGTATTCCTCGGATGAATTTGTCAGACAAAGCAGCGAACCTGACTCCTAACAAAAGTACTGCACGATGATCGAGAGGACGGCTGTGATGATGATTTTGCACAGAGACGCAGGCTATCATTTTGCGACATATTCTTGATACAAGTTATTTTTACGCATTCAAAGAATACGCTGCCTATTCTACATGGGGAGAAAGGAGTTTTACGCTCAAGATGAGACAAAATCAGACGCCATATCAAAAGCTGTTTCTCGTACAGAGCTCGAGGCATATCTCTGCATTTAATACACGAGATGGGGGCATATCTCTGCATTTAATGTACTAGATCTTGTTCTATTCTTCAGATTTTGTCATAAACGGGGAGAGAGCTAAAACTGTGACTAATACGCTCACATCACCATTCTTGTATTTTACGTCAATTAGGCTATTTTTAACTATAGGAGTACACCATATGCTATTTCCTCGAAATACGCCAACTCGGCCATATTTGCAAAGGTATGTGATAAGGCTATTTAGCCCAGAATATGCTCAAGACCTTAGTCGTGATGGATAATTGGCTATTTTACGCTAGTTATCTATTATTCATGAACCATCAAGTTTTATGCAGAATTTGGCTTTTACGCCAACAAAAAAGAGTTTGGCTTTTACGCCAATAAGACACCTATTTGCTTTTACGCCAATGAGATAGTTATTTGGCTTTTACGCCAACCATCTTTACGTAGGGGCAGTTACCTACGTGGCTTGCATGCCAGGATCTTCGAGAAGCAGTTATATGCGTTACCTTATAAAGGGATACGTGTCACACGCAGACTTAGAAGGTTATTTGAACGTGGGTAGCAGTTATTATAACCGCCGCGTAAAAGATGCAACTTTCTTCACAGTTTGGTTTTTACGCCAACTGGACAGTTATTTGACTGATCTCTATAAATAGAGACCCCTGATCACAGTGAAAAGGGGATCAGAAAATAAGGGAGACAATCATCAGAAAATCAAGGGCGGAGAATAGAGGCCGAGACAATAAAAGAATCAAATCAGACATCGGCCAGGGCACTATCAGAGATTAGAAAGAGAGAGCACAGACAGAGAGTGTTGGTTGAGAGTTCAATCCCACTTGCAACCTTTGAAGCTTCTTCTTCTTCTACAGTACTTCTTCATCATCGTGTGGTCCAAGGGACAAAGTGATCGACCGCAGATCAGACTCCTATAGCAATATTTCTCCAGAATTATTTTTATTGTACTTAACATCCTTGTATAGGGTTAATTGTACTCTTTTTCTTGTTTGTAAATAAAAAAAGAAAAGTTTCGTATAAACCTATTATTTCTTTAATTTTGTTTATCCAAACAACAGTCACATAATAAACACAAAATAAAAGTATCACAGTCATACAAAAAATACAATGTAAAAGTATCATAGTCACATAATAACCACAATAAAAGTATTACAGTTGCACTATAAGTCTTATCCAATTTTTCAATCTCTCAAGAAAATCCAATACTCTGGGGCAGAACCCAGTCCCTCAGATACTTCGCATAAGCAGTGTCTACTCCATCAATCTCCGCTATAGGTGCTGGGTGACTGGAACTCCCGCTCTCAGCTGGTGCCTGTCCAACAGTAGGAGGGACCACTTCCTCCTTAACAGTAGGAGTTGCCACTTCCTCCTTAACAACCGCTTCCAATTTAACAGTAGAAGTCTCTTCCTCCTTAACATTCACTTCCTCTTTAACAGTAGGAGGTATTACTTCCTCCTTAACAGTAGGAGGTGCCTCTTTCAAGTGACGTGCACGTGCTCGGATCATGGGTGACATCTGGTAAGATAGATGGAAACAAATAATATAATTGATAACAGATATAAATATATGTATCCATATAGTTAAAATAGATGCTACGTTCCACATTAAAAATACAGTACAAATTCAGTATTAGTGAAGTGAGATAGAGTGATATCTGAAGTGGGGGGAGGGGTATAAGTTATGAAACCACAGTAGCATTGATCTTATAACTGCAAGTGGGGTGTGTGATAATGTGCAATATAGAGGGTGGTATCTAAGTGCGTGTGAGAGCTGATAACACACATATTTTAGTATGAATGTTGATGTCTGCAGGGGGAAGCGTGGATTAAGGGGGTGACTGAACTGTGAGGAATGCACACTTGATTATACATTGGTTAGTATATCAGTTAGTTGTAATATTAGTTAGATAGTTATAAATGATATGAGTTAACAGTTAGTTAAGTTAGTAGTATACTATTATAGTTAGTAGCAGTGATTAGTCTGTGTCTATGTGTTCTGATAGTGGTATACTATTATAGTTTGTATCAGTTAGTTATAATTTTTATCATTTGGAAGTGTCATGTGTGTAATGTCCTGCTCCGTGTCGGCATTATGTATCAAGGTGAGTGGGCAGAACTTCGTTCTCTGATTCTTGTATGCCTTAATAATAATCTGAGTTTTTGCTTGCAATGTTTTCATAAGAGAATGATAGAACCTGCCTTGCATGTTAATGAACTAACTCACCTAGCTTATCTTTGAAACGAACAAGTCTGCTTAACTAAGAATCCTGAAATGCTTGTCTAAGAGTGCATGAACATGTTCACTATGGCCTATGCTCCGAGAGAACCATATCGTATGCCTGAATGTGTTCAAATGATAAGGCGGCTTGCCCCCGCAATAAGATTGTAGTCTGATGGTTCGTCTCGTCTGCATACTAAAGTTTATTTGATAATTTTTTCATACATTCACATTGGTCGAACAATAGCTATTGGTGGATAGCTGAACTGCATGTGTCACGGCTGCTACAGAGATAGTGGAAAGCAACCATGAGTCACAGCTGCCATTAGTATCAGAAAATGAGTCATTGGTTAGCTGGATCAACCGCTGCCGATCCTGAGATACTCGGGGACCGCACTGCATATAGCTAGTTTATTGTGTTGGCTTGGATAGAGGACTGCCCCTAAGATGTGCATGTGTGTCTAGCTATGCATTTATCCCTAGAGTATCACAAGACACGCTGCACACACCCTGAAACAGAACGAACGACTTGCTTGCTTATTCAATATGAAACTCTATTTTAAAAGATGTTTCCAAAACAATATAATATGACTCCGTTCTTCTACTGCATGTAACGAACATAGGTAAAACTAGAAAGATCACTAGTAATATAATATTTTATAACATGATTACTTAGTATTGGTTTTAGTGAATGCTTGCTTCTGTTCAGTTATTTTATATCACTAGTACTTATAAAAGTGTTGACCCACCAATAGTTTACTTGCTTGCAGGTACTGGATCGTCCGAGGGAGCGATAGGGGTGCCTCAGTCCCCAAGACCCGGAATCCTGGTTTCGATTGTTGCCTCTTGAATGCTATCGTATAAAGGGGCATAAGGTATGGAATGATGCCTTTGCTAAAAGAGAACCCAAGTCCATCGATTTGCCCCGAATACTCAGTTTGCTAAATGTATTGCATTGCAACAATGTCCCTCCGCTGCTTACTCGATTGATGCGATGATAGCCAAACAAACTCTAACGATATGGCCTTGTGCGGGCACAACCCCAGGCTCACACTGCATCACGTCCCGGTATCAAACATGCCACATTCCCTGCCCCGTTAGGGGGGGCACCGAGGCGCGATGATTCGCGTCCGGTGCGCCGAGGCACGGTGGTTCGCATCCGGTGGTCCCGACGGGGGAGAGGCGGTGGTCCTGGCGGCCCTCGGGGCCAGGGCGTGACAATGTGTGAGGCATATGAGCTCCAAGTGACATAAATCACTTAAATTTGACAGGAGGGGGGGTACTATGTGAAGAACCAACAGCAAGGGTATTCTCCTAAACTTATCAAATGACTATATGGTTTTTTGGTATTGACTTATATTTTTAAAACATGTCAAGTCTTGGTACATTTATAGGAGCAAGTCATTTATAGGAGCAAGCCTTACCAATTAAGTTACTATAACTAGAACCAGAACCGCAGACTGTTTAGATTCGTACTAGAGATTATTGTATTAGGTATTAATATTTGTAAGGAAAAATTTTCAAGCTAGCACATTCCACTTTCCATTACCAAATAAGTTTATATAACAATAATTTTTACATCAAATTCGGATCTGAATAAGCTTGGCAAGCTTTTCAAAATAATAACTCCTTCATTATCATATGGTGATGTTGTAGTTTTATACTGAGATGGAAATTGTGGATTCCGAGTTCAACTTAGAACACCAAAAATGAAATCAGAAAGTTACGACTGTAGTTTAACCTGGGAAGGCAAAGCTAACACCAATCTGGACCTTTTCTGCTGACCTGACTACAACATAGTCCATTTTCCTAAATATGAAGTTTTTGCCCACTTTTCTTAGAAAATTAGAAGTTAAAAGTGCATATTCTGAAGTATTATTTCTAAATTTTAGTGGACTAGATACAGCTGATGCAATAGGTATTCATATTTAACCCCTAATAATGAACCCATTTATAAAAGTTTTCTGCGTAAAAATTTCAAAAATCTTTACACCAACATATACTTAATCATTTCACTTGTATAAATATTCGAGAGAGAAGTTCTAATTCTTTGCATAAAAAGATGATATAAAATAGTGATCAGTTATCCTGGTACAACAAAGATCATGCAGGAATCATGCCAAGGGATTATGTTTTATGGAATTATTTAGGTGAACCAGGTCCATCATTCATTCTATGGACCTGATGATTGATTAATGACATGTGGGTCCTATCATCTCTTTTTTTAATCATTTTTTGATATGACCCACATGTCATTATTGAGTGATCATGTCATAAAATGAATAATCTTCCATGTTCACCTAATAATTTTTATTTAATGTAATTAAGATGTCACCTGATAGGACCCACAATAATTTTTGTTTTATGTAATTAAGATGTCACCTGATCAAGTCTTCTAATTATGTTCTTAGATTAGTCATAAAATCTAGGACTTCAAAGTAATGCTTATTTCACTATCTTATGGCGGTGTTAAGAGTTTTTAACAGAAATAGAGCTTGTGGATGCATTCAACTTGTAACTAAAGAAAGCACCAGAAAAAGTAATGACAGTTTTGATCTGTTAGAAAATAGCCAAATTGGTACTTTCTGCTGATGATGTAACTACAACATTTGCTAATTTGTATTTTGTTTATTTTTGAAGAAAAATAGCACATCGCCACCTGTTTCTTTGATTAATAAGCATGTAAAAGATAGTCATCTAGTACACAAACATATGTTCCAGTCACCTGAAAAACATAAAAAATGTCTTTACCCAACGTATGAAATTGTCTTTGTGAAAAGTATAATGGTCAATTATGAAAAACCTAGCTAATACTTCGATTCGGCTGAAGAGAGAGAGAGATAGAGGGTTAGGGTTATGGTTAGGGTTAGGGTTTACACCCTCTGTGACAGTGTCTGTGTCATATTAGAGAGAGATAGATAGATAGATAGATAGATAGATAGATAGATAGGGTTAGGGTTAGGGTGTAACAGAGAGAGAGAGAGAGAGAGAGAGAGAGAGAGAGAGGGTTAGGGTTAGGGTTAGGGTTTACACCCTCTGTGACAGTGTCTGTGTCGTGTCTGTGTCAGTGTGTGTGTGTGTGTCGTGTCTGCATCTGTGAGAGAGAGAGAGAGAGATCGGGTTAGGGTTAGGGTTTACACCCTCTGTGTCAGTATGTGTCATGTCTGTGTCAGTGTGTGTCGTGTCTGTGTCTGCGTCATGTCGTGTGCATCTGTGAGAGAGAGATCGGGTTAGGGTTTACCTAGAGGAGAAGGAGGAGGAGAAGTCCGAGGACTGCCGGAGGGGGCTATGGGGGAGCCGGTCGGGGGCTGTGGGGGAGCACTCGGGGGATCCGCAGGAGTAGGGGCTGTGGAGGACACCGGAGGGGGCACTTCGCCGGAGTGGGGAGGGGAAGAGTGGGGAGTTTATGAAAATTTGGAGAAATATTTTGATAGAAGGGGAAAATCGTAACCTATATTAAAAAATTTAGCGACGTTTAGCGACGTCAACTTATGACGTCGCTAATTATCAAGTTTGCGACGTTATAGACGTTACTACAAGCATCGCTAAAAATCAAAAAAACTAACGTCGCTAAGTACATCGCTAAACGTCGCTAAATAAAAAAACTCATCGACGTTTAGCGACCTTAAAGAAGCTTATAGCGACTATTCTCTTCATAAACTTAATTACAGTCGCTAAACGCCGTTATATGTCGCCAACAACGACGTATAGCGACACTTATTTTTTGAGTCGCTCAAATCTTTAATATTAGCGACGTTTTAATATGACGTCGCTAAAAACGTCGCTATTTCTTCATATTTTGGTAGTGGAAGAACTGTATAAAAATTCTGATTATAACTTGCTCTCAAGATTACAAAAGAATCAGAATTAACCAAACTTCTCGTTCTTTCTTGCAATTGCAGTTTCAGACGGACAAAACAGAGTTACAATAAAACGAAAACTACCTTCGATCTTCCTTGCAAAATGTAGTTGCAATCAGACAAAATGAACCAAAAAAAAGAAGAGAAGAAGACAGAATAAAAAATTATTCTTGCTGGGGCGGTGAAGACCACCGTTGCTCAAAACAAGATTCGTCATCTATCGACGATCTGCTCCAAGGAGTCAACAAGTTCACAAAAAAACTTCTGGAACGCTCGTAGTCTCCTCTTTGTGTGACTCGAACGGACTCCTTTGGACTCCTCTTTCTCAACTTTTTGGTCTGTCTCAAAAGGAGGCTAGAGGGCTCTTTATATAGGGAATGATGAAAGCCCATCCTCCTCTTCTTTTTGATGTGGGACTAAAAAGCCAATACAAAATTGATATCCCACAATCGCAGCCCAATGTATAGCCCGCTCAGCCCTCGTTCAACACCCGCTCAGCACCCTTTCAGCGCCCTATGCCATGCAACCCGAGCATAAAATGAGCGCACGAGCACAACAACAACAAACAAGCGCCTTGCGACGATGCTGACATGCTAAGATCAAAGTGCGCCAACAAAGCGCCACTTTGCGCCCTTGAGCCCGTGTCCGAGTCCGAGTGGCTAAGCCCCTATGAAAAAAATTCCAAGAGCATGACAAAAAGCATAAATTCTTTCATGAGGAAATCATTTTTTTTCTCCTAGGAAAACACCCCCACATGGCACCCATGTGCCCCACCACACCCCATGTGAACATCTCAACTCATATAAAGTATTATATTGAGATACCCACTTGGTGGGGTAGCTGATGTGGGACTGTCTTTACTAGTCCAAAAACAAAAACACCAACAATATATATATATATATATATATATATATATATATATATATATATATATATATATATATATATATATATATATATATATATATATATACTTTAGGAAGAGAGAGGTGGGGCCTATTTTTTCACACATGACAAATCATTGGATCTGTATCAAAGTTTTCTACTGTACCAATAGATCTCAGCCCAAGTGATAAAGATTCCTATGGTTACAAACTTTTCGGATTCACAATACCGAGCTAGACATCGAGATGGAAGATGGTGAAAATCCTAGTAAATAATGTGGAGGTAAAATTTAATTAGAGTAATGGATTGCATATATTTACAATAGATGAAAATTAAAAAAATAAAAAAAAAGACTCAAATTACCTTATAAAATCAAACCAAATTAATATTTTGTTGATCCTAAATTAATTTTTAACTTGGTGTCTAAGTAATAAAAATTTCCTTAGCCACCTTGGTCTCCAATCATTCAACCGGCAACCGATTTATGGAAATATGTACCACTTGAACATGTAGACCAAAGGTAACCAGTGAATGATTAGAGTCGGAAGTAATAAAGCTTTATACTTCTCCACCCCCTTCATATTAGAACATGTAGACCAAAGAAAAATATGTACAACTCGCAAGTTAAAAATAAATTCAAAAATTACAAATTCATTTAATTAACCAACAAACTAACTCAAAACATCTCATGTTGTATGATGATGAATTTATGACAACTACTTCTCCTATCGATAAGAAGGTTCATGCTAACAATGAGATGATTGTTGTTCATGATATGACTAATGACTGCTTGTGGTTTCGCCCTTTGTATCTTTCACTCAAGTTAAGTATGGTGTATCATCATTCTCAATTTGCAAAAAGCTAGAACATGAGCCCTCAAAGTAGGTCTGAAGACGAAGTCCGCGATTTTGTGTTGAATCCATCTTGGTCCAACACACACTAAGAGACCAATATGTGATTTCCTTAATATGAATCCATTTTGGATCCAAATTTTCTTGGATGCCCCAAATATATCTTCATGATATTATAAAGATATATTAATCACTTCAACTAAGGGTTCTTCTCCTTACTGTGATGGTTGTGATTGATGGTTGGTGAAGAAGGACAATGCGTTTTTTTTGTTGCTGATGGAGCAACAGTATCTGGTTGGGTGTTTGGTGGTAATATAATTTTTTCAGAACATCAGAACTAGATTTATGATGGATTAATCATGTTCGGATATTCGGTCGAATATTCATTAGGGAAGGAATTCAATAATATTTCTGGTCACTGGAGATCTTGACTAATATGAAAATGTGATAGTGTTCGAGCAGAGGCGGAAGGACTGAGGCATTTCTGGTCAATCGTTGTGAGGCCCGTTTTCGGATTACGTATTTATGAAAATTTGATATTTAATTTTTTCTTGAAAAGCATATTTGTATTATATTTGTATTTTTTTATCGGTGTCTCGGTTTTTATGAATCAGTTTTGAGTTAGTGACTTGGTTTTGACTATCTTTGATAAGGTTTATATTGGTTTCTCGGTTATTGTGTCACAATATCGCAAGAGTAGGATACTCAAGTGTTCTCTTAATTACGAATCAAATGAATGACTTATGTAACTTTAAGTTTCTTTAGACTATATTGAGAATATTGGTAACCTGTGGTACACCCTAGACTTGTAGAGACCCATGGCACGGCCACATATCCCGACTAGGATCCGCACGTACAACCGGAGCCCTTAAAATTAGGTTTTTTTTTCTAGTGTTCCATTCTGACATCATAATGGACAATATATTATCCGGTATACTATTTTTCTGTTGTAAGTGGAGTTTTAGGCTATGAATGTCATTTTCAACCGTTGTATTTGATCCAACGACTATTATCTGTTCTTGGATTTTATATAAGGGTGGAACCCTAATTATTTTCTATTCTCTCTCTCTCTCTCTCTCTCTCTCTCTCTCTCTCTCTCTCTCTATATATATATATATATATATATATATATATATATATATTGGTTTACTCTTGAACTAAGAGAAGAGAACTCCCCTTCTCTCTCACTCCTTTACTTTAGCACCTATTTTCGTGAACTCTTGAGTGTCGAAGGAGCGAGACTTGTGCTTTTGAGCCAACTTGGTAGACACAAATATGACACAACATTCTAGGAGTCCATGTTGGTCACACCACCCTCCTGTAGGCAAGTATACCTTGCTCTTGACCGACAATGTGGATTTTGAAATGGTTTTGAAATTAACACTTGGATTTTCTCCTTGATTTTAATTACGATTGTTTGTAGTCGATAGTACCCGATGTATCGAACTCGTTGCCCTTAATGTGACTCAAATCAATCGAGTTCGATCGAGTTTTGATTATTTTATTGAATTTTTTGGTTTTATCGACAAATTATTTTATCACAATGGTTAGTCATGATTCTTTCTACACGAAATCTATACATGATAATGAGCATGGCACATTTTTTTAGATTTTGATTTGGTTGATAATCAATCGATCGACGAACAATTTTTGCTTCGCACGATCAACCTCTTTACTTCCCTGCACTATGCAACCAATATACTGCCCAGTATACTATCTACCCAATATTTTATATATAATTTCTCTCTATTCTAGGATATATAGAATATTGGACATTATACTACCCAGTATACTGTCTAGTATTCTTTTACTGCAGTAAACCCTGACTTTACTATTTTAGCTTTTCGGTTTCCTGATTTTTTGAATAAATGATATCTCTCTTTATACTTTTAGAATTTGTCAAGATAATGCTTCCATATTATAGAGAATTTAATTTCACACAAGTTAGAGCTTTGAAAAATTAAATTCGAAGTTGAACAAAGGACTTTTGACCAAACCAAGTATTCTAGTTTTTTTTCAAAAACTGCAGGATTTTCCTGCTGTCAGTCTTGTAATATATCGGGTTGCATACCACCCATTATACTGCCTAATTTACTGCCAGGGTTGTTTTAGTTCAAAAAATATGTTTTGCTCGGGTAGTTTGTTTAAAAAAAATTCATAGACCCATATAGTATTTCTTCTTAACTATTAACCTTAAAATCTTGCAAGTATAAATTGATTTCTTGGATATTTATTCTCATTTACTCATTATGTAATGGATTAGTTCATTATTGTTAGTTTTTATTGCTCCTTACACAGTTTTTCTTGCATGAGCAATATAAGTAGTTCTTTTACGTAGTTCGCTTCTATGGCGAGCTTCCACCCGTCTATAATATCTATGGGCACATACTATAAGTTATTCCTATCCAGAATATGAAACCTAAACCATGACACAATGTCACTTCTAGTCAAGTTAAATTCTCATATCATGTACTCGTATATGATCTCATGTTGATACTGGTCCTATGGACTTTCTTGTTTGGTTATTGTCATGCCACCTACATTCTTGGACCTGTATTAAGTGTCAGATTATAACGAGAGGCGGTACCTTGATTATAATCAAATATAAGGACTTATCAAGTCTAGCTTGCGTAGTGTGATACAAGGATAATCGTTGGTGCTAGCTCGTGCATTATCCCGATTAATATGCACGTTATTCTAGGACGATCTCCAGTCTCAACAACTTGAGAATCGATAAATGAACATGATAGATAATCAACTAGTCTATCTTATCTAGATCATTGGGATGGAAAGATATATGCATTTTATGCAACCTCGTTGGCTCGGGTTTCAAGGACATGGCAACCCCGATTGGAGTAGGCCCATGATCCTTTTTAGTGTACAATATTGCCTGCATTGCATACTTGACTTGGACAATTTTTTCAATGGACAAGGAGGATAAAGGAAGACTTTGTAGGTGGATTCATGTGCTAAAATTTTCAGATGGGTATGTGTCGAATCTGAGAAGATGCGTTGACCCGAAGGAGAACAAACTGACGGGTATGAAGACCCACGACTGTCACGTATTCATGGAGAGGTTAATTCCAATTGCATTTCGGAAATTCTTACCGCATGTAGTTTGGGATCTATTGACTGAGCTTAGCATATTCTTCAGGGATCTTTATTCTACAAAGTTGATCATCGATCGTCTAGAAAAGCAAGAGAAGGACATTGTACAAGCTTGAAAGAGTGTTCCCTTCTGGATTCTTTGACTCCATGGAGCATTTGTTAATTCATCTTTCTTATGAAGTACGTGTTGGTGGACCTGTCGGTTATTGGTTGGATGTACCCGTTCGAGTGTCAACTGAACCACCTAAAGAGATAGCTTCTTGGATCTCGATTCTACGAAAAATAGTTATTTTTGTTTCAGATCTTCGAGCTGCAAAGATGTCGATCCAGGCAATAATTTCTATGGCGTCTTACGAAAGATTGTGGATTTGACATATAATTATGGAACAGAGCCTACTAAGATCATGTTATTCAGGAGTGATTGGTTTGATCCGATCCAAGATCTAGGATAGAAAATAGACAAGCATGGTCTTATGGATATAAACTACCGACATTGATATCAAAGCTATAAACCATTTATCCTATCAAGTCAGGCGCAGCTTGTGTACTTCACAACTTATCCTAAATGGGGAACAACGAGGTTGGACTGGTAACCACTATGCAAGACGAAAGCTAAAAATACCTTTGACATTAACGAAATAGCTTATCAGGAGGATGAGCTACCTATTGTAACAAATATTGCAGATGTGGACTCAACGAAAGTTTTTTATTACACGCCTAATCATGTGGAAGAGGTAGAATTATTCGAAGAGGAAGAAAAAGTAGATAAAATTGAAGAGGAGGATGAAGAGGAAGAGGAGGACGAGAAAAACGAAGAAGATAAATTTTCAGAAGGGGATTGAAAATAAAATAAAATCTATTTAGAACTCTAGCCATGTACTGTATTTTTAATGTGGAATGTAATATCTATTTTAACTGTATAGATACTTTTATATTATGCTTATTGTGTGACTGTGATAATTTTATTTTATGTTTATTGTGTGACTGTGATATTTTATATACTGTTATAAGTCTTGTCACTACCACATTCCTAGAATAGGGCTTTAGTATTTTTTGCCATATTATTTTTTTATTGCGTTAATAATTGCATGATTTGTTATATATATATATATATATATATATATATATATATATATATATATATATATATATATATATATAATATGGTATTCATGAATAACCTGGGTTGATAAACTAGACTTGATGTGACTGGGGGCGTTGCAGTAGACTAGACCTATACCCACGAACAAATCCCTAATTTAAATTAGCATTTAGTTTAAAACCTCAATGTATGACTAAACCTCTTAATTAATTAGTTCTTCATGACAAGCCATGAAGGGCAAAATATGTTTTATGCATTAGAAACCCTAACCCTAACCCTAGCCTATGAAGTAAGAGGGAGCCTCCCTCAACCCACTCTTCATTCAAGAGAAAAACCCTAAAAAAATAGCCTCAACTAGAAACCCCCTTTCCTTCCTCAAATTTCAGAATTTTTAGCCCTAGATCCCTCATTCTTCCCCATCAAGAGAGACCTAGAAGCTATGGCACAAGGAGACTTGGAGAAGGAGAAGCTACATTGGGAATCCATCTCCCAATAGGTAAAAATCTAGAAAACCTCATTTTAATTCTGTTTTAATTATTTATTTGGCCATTAGGAGCCCATCCTTTGATTTAAGGATGAGTTTTTAGGGAGAGCATGAGACTCTTTTGGTTGCATGATGTTTTTCCATGGTGTCATAGGTGTATTTGGATTTTGTGATCCAATGATGCATTTTTCCCAATTTTTCGTAGCCATATATATATATATATATATATATATATATATATATATATATTTATATATATATATATATATATATATATATATACGTAGAGGTTTAATTTTGATTTGGGGAGTTATGCATGAGTAATCATGTGTATTCTATTTCTGCACACTAAGTATTTGTTGATATGCTAAGTAGGATGAATACCTTTTTAATCTAATCTAATCTTATGCATTTTGATGTATAATATATATATATATATATATATATATATATATATATATATATATATATATATATATATATATATATATATGTATTGATCTATTTGTGTCGATTTTGGAGAGGGGGATTACTATATGGGGAGGTCGATACTGTGCAGTCGGGTATCCACTGACTGTGCAGTTGTATCTGCATTGAGTATCAGATTTGCTGTGTGCCATTTAGAGGAGATTCCAGTGACTGGGAGGAGTGATTATCACTAATATAGTGGACATTGTGTGCATTGTGTATCAGCATTAGGGGTAATTGGGTTCAACACAGTGAGTGTTTGGGTTCAGTGTAATATATGCAGTCTAGTTGTTAGGTGTGCACATGTGTCAGTGGTGTCTTACTGTGTGTCCGTTTAGAGGGGTGGACAGATACTTAGTGTCAGTAAGGGTATTGTGAAGTTTCTGTATTCAGTGAAGGGAGTACTTGTATGTGTGTGACAGATAAATTTAGTGTCAAGTGAGTCGAGTGAGTGTATTTTTTCAGTATATGTGTGTTAGCCGTGTGAGAGAGTTATGCACCTATGATGGAGAGATGGGGATTTGAGTGCTCGTATGAACGTATCATAGTGTCAGTATCAGTTTTCTCTGTGGTGTGCAGCAGATGAACTGTGCATCAGTCGAGAGTGCAGTGAGAGTCGGGTTTTACATTGTGCTAGTGCACTAAGTATTGATGTATCTGTGTCAATGTTAAGTATCAGTGAGTGAACTGTGAACTGTGAGTGTCAGTTTCATGAGTGTCAGTTAGTTATTGTGTTTTAGTGTTAAGGTGTTGGCATAGGTGTTGGTATCAGTTAAGTTAGAGTGTAGTGTTGGGGGTGGGGGTTAAGGAGAGTATCAGTGTCATGATACTGTGACAGTATCAGTCGTGTCTCAGTGTAAGAGGTGTATGAGTGTCAGTATCAATAGTGAGTGTCTCAGTGAGGTATATGAGTGAGCAGTGAGTGTGTGAGGGTATCAGTCCAGATGCATGTGTCGAGTGAGTGAGTTTATGAGTGAGCAATGAGTGGGAGAGTGTATCTGTGAGTTAATAAAATATCAGTGTCTATGTTAGAGTATCAGTAGAAGTTTTGCATCTGTTGCAGATTCATTTTGTGACTTCCTGTGAGTTGCCTCTATAGGGCAAAGCACAGCAGTTGGTTTTACTGCCTATTGCAGATTTTTGCCTTGCCTATTTGCATATTTCAGTACAGTTTTGGCAGCACTCTTGGATACCTAGTGTCAGTTGTTAGTTGTGGGTATCATATATTCCTATATGTTGTAGAGATCCTGGATATCCTTGCTTGTTTCAGTTTTTGGGTAATAGTTAGGATGTTGATTTGAGGAGTAGGATATGGTTGTGGTACCAAGTAGCCAGTGTGAGTATCATGAGTGTTAGCTAAGATACTTATATAGCTAAGGTATACACCAATAAGTTGAGGTAACAGTTGTAATTAGGATATAGGTACTAGGATGTCAAGTCATGGGTTAAAGTAGAACTAGGATCAAGGTGATAAGTCTAATGTACCTATGAATGAGCAGTTAGCTAATAGTTAGATACTTAGGTATATAGTTACTTGTTCCTTAAATAGTTAGATATATGTATATACCCTAAGTTAGACTATTAGCTAAGAGTAGTATCATATACGTGTATTATATAGGTATGTATAATATTATGTATTGGTATAAATATGTTAGTTAGCCTAGAGATTTCTATATAAGTAATTATGTATATTAACAGTACTTAATATAGTTGATATTGACTAGTATAGTTAGGTATGGCATAGTCAGCTTTTTAAAGGCCTAGTAATGACCCAATAACTAATATAGAATTAGGTATGCATGTTTATCTCTTCAAAACACTTTTTGATATTTAGGTGATTGTGATTCCATCTTGGACTACGATCCTCACACCTTCCTCAGGACCACAGGCGAGTACATTCTCTGACAGTTTTTATTATGTTAATTAATTCTATAATTCTAGTTGTATAGTATACTTGATTCTGATACTGTGGATATACGGGCTTGCATCATAGATACCTGTCATGAGGAGTCGTGATTGGAATCCATTGTGCTAGCTGGGGACGGAAAAATATTAGCAGATTATGTGATCATACCCCACTTTACATGCATCATAGCTCACCCTACAGATCATGTAAGGTGTAGCTTGACCATTTACATGCCTCATAGTCTATTATATATGATTAGCTGTTGTTTATGGTTATTTAAACTAAAAGAATAGGAATGTATTCGATGTGGGGGTTTACACGGAACCCGCCTTCTTTTGTTTACAAACAAACTTGTACAATGTAATCCTATACGAGGATGTGGGAGTACAATTTATTTAATCTGGGTAGATATTGCTATAGGTGTCTGATCTACGGTCGATCACTTTAGCCCTTGGACCACACGATATTGAAGAAGTGCCGTAGGAGACAGGAAGCAGCTTCGAAGGTTGCAGAAGAGGGTGGATGCACGATGCTGAAGTCGTCGATCCCTACTCCTTGCCTGAGCTCCGGGTGCTCTCTCTCTCTCTCTCTCTCTCTTTTTACCAATTCTCCGACCTGGTTCGATCTTCCAAATTGTCGACCTTGTTTCCCATTGATAGGGGTCTCTATTTATAGAGTTTTGGTGATAGTGACCACTCCATCGGTGTAACAACCGAGGAGTGGAAAGTACAGCACCCTTTTACACAACGGTTAAAGTAACCAATGCCTACGTATAGATGATCTTTTGGATGAGCGTGTGACGCGGGTCCAACTAAGGGGACACAATGCGTACAATTGCTACTAAGATCACGACGTAAAAGCCACGTAGGTAGGTATCCATTGTGTAGCAGAGGTTGGCATAGAAGCCAAATGTCTGTCACCATGGCATAGAAGCCAAGTAGGCATAGAAGCCGAATAGGCATAGAAGCCGAGCAGGCATAGAAGCCGAGCAGGCATAGAAGTCGAGCAGGCATAGAAGCCGAGTAGTCCTAGAGACTGAATGGTCGTAGAGACTGAGTGGGCATAGAAGCTGTATGAGCACAGATCCTGAATGGGCGTAGAAGCCGCTGCGTACTGTGCTAGAATGGGCGTAGAAGCCGCTGCATACCGTGCTGATGTGGACGTCTTAGCCGAAATTATGGCTTTTGGAGATATAATCGAATCTCAAAGATTTGCCACCATCTTATGCATTAAATGTGGAGACGTATTTTGAAGGTCTGCAGCCCTTCTGTGCACCCGTCGCAGAGATGTGCCTTGAGAGAAACTGTCACCGCTATGTGCAAATAGACGTGGAGACGTGCCTCGAGTCCCGTACGAGGTACAGCTTTTGACGTGGCAGGCGGTTTGCCTGCTGCGGAGCGTAAAACAGCTCATGTTTGCCTGTGTAAAATAGGGCAGCGTATTCCCTTGTACGCGAAAGAGCGGTTTATGCTGAGGGGACTCCAGTAAACGACGGTTTGGTGATGCTTTAACCAAATCCTCTGCATTAAATGCAGAGATCTGCCATCATACTATGGGGCGCGTCCCGAGGGGTCTGCCATCGTTTCCAGCCGTCGTCTGGGTAGCCGTGCAGTACTTTTTGTCAGGAGTCAGAGGTCAGATTCACTGCGTGACTTGACAGGTTCATTTCGGGGAAGACGAAGCGTTCCTCGTACGCATTAACGCTGCTTTGAGAGCGGTTGAGTTTTACGCCATGGAGGCGATGAAGAACTCTATTTTACGCTGGAGCGGCCTGGACGTACTGCACTTACGCGGATGGTCCTTTGAGCTTTATACTTCATGCTATTTTTTTAGCGGAGAAAGCTCTGTTGCACGCTTGATGGCTCTGAAGGCCTCCGTTTACGCTGCTCTGCATCAAGAGGCTGCGTAGCTCTTCCCAGCGTATTTTTCATGCTTCTACAAGACCCCCTTCAAAGCTTTTAAATTCCTCGGAATTTGAAACGCTTTGAATGAAGCATGAACGGCCCCTCGTAACTCGAAACGTTTTTGAATGGAGCGCTAAAACGGTCGATGCTGACTTTATGGTGGATTTATTGGGGACCGCCGTGATCTCTTTTGCCTATAAAAAGGCTGGGGGGTGAACCTGTTCTCACCACATTCCTATCACCATACAGAGATGATCGTCGGAGTTCGTCGGGTCGACCTGAGGAAGAAGGAGATCATGTTCTTCCAGCATGTAGGGAGCCGAAAAAGACGGCGTCTTCGAGCAAATATCCACTGCAACGATGGACCATGGAAGGATATCTTAGCCTCCCTTGCTCGGGATAATCAGCAACTTTGTATGGTGGTTCTTCCGGGAGAAGGGAAGGATCATATTTTTACCATACTGTTTGTAAGCTGTATCTCTTCTTCTGAGATCCCTGCGGACGAGATTAGACAAACCGTAATCTATCGTCCTCGATCGAGTTGGGTAGAAGATACCTCAACTAGATCGGCCATGGCGAATGGAGGATCTTCTTGTTTATGACTGTGGTAGTCGATGAACTGTCCTCGAAGAAGAGGAAGATCTCCATCCATGCGAGAACCTGTCAGGACAGCTTCTGGGCGATCTTCAGACGACGAGGGGGTATCTCCTTTGTAGATGGAGTTTCTCTCAGATGTAATCATGAAAATGAAAAGAAAACCCTTGTAGATTGGATTTCCCTCATATGTAATCATGATTTTAATCTTTAATAAAATCGTCTTGCTTCTTCATATGATCATTTTGCCATACGTTGCTGTGAAGTCTGAATATGTGTAGCTTCAACACGTCTGAATCTTTATGCCGACTCTGTAGAAAGAGTGCTAGGTCCTGTCCTTTACGCGTAGCGAATAGTCCATAGAACGCTGTAGAGCATTTTGAACATTTTTAGAACTGTCCTGTTGCTAGGACTGAGGAACCGCGTAGAGCTCTGAACTTTTGATGAATAGAATTTTTGTTCAGACTTCGTCTTCAAGAGTGACTTCTCAAAAATCCCTTGGGACAGGGTCAAGGAATGGCTGTCAAAACTGAGTTTGCCATCTTGGTAGACGAGACGTTCAGACTGGAGTCTGGATGAATCTCCAATTGACCCGAGAAGAGTAATTTCTCAATGTTTGAACTCTTGTATGCTTCGGGTACTTGGGATACTTTGGGTCAAGAACGAGTATCTTCTGTGTAAACTCTTTGCAATCGACCGCTTTGGGGACTATTTCGAATATATGGAAAGTCGTGGAGCGCGAAATCATCAGTCTGTAACCTCTAGGCGAAAAACACCATCGAGCGTGGAATCGTAGACTTGTGGTTCCTGTGCGTAAAGTCCTAGGTTTGTTGCCTCTCGAGTATAAAAGCTACCGAGCACAAAGGCATCCGGGCATAAAACTATAGACTTATAGCTGTCGAACGTAAAGCTGTAGATTCGTAGCCGTCGAGCGTAGAAAGCTCCTTTAGCGTAGGACTGGAGATCTGTGGCCTGTGAGCGTAGAACACCATCGAGCGTGAAATCGTAGACTTGTGGTTCCTGTGCGTAAAGTCGTAGGTTTGTTGTCTCTCGAGCATAAAAGCTACCGAGCACAAAGGCATCCGGGCAAAAACCGTAGACTTATAGCTGTCGAACGTAAAGCTGTAGATTCGTAGCCGTCGAGCATAGAAAGCTCCTTTAGCGTAGAACTGTTTGATTTGTAGCTCCTAAAAAGAAAATTTCTTCGAGCGTGAAGTTTGCGGATCTGTTGCCTCTGGGCGTAAACTGAGCGCCACCGAGCGTGAGATCGTCGATTTGGTATCTGCTGAGCGTAAAATCGTAGGTTTGTGGCCTTTCGAGCATAAAAGCTACCGAGCACAAAGGCATCCGGGCGTAAAACCATAGACTTATAGCTTGCGAGCGTAAAAACCGTAGATCCATAGCTGTCGAGCGTAGAAAGCTCCTTTTGCGTAGAACCCGCTGAACCGTTTTGCACGAAAAACCTTTCGAATTCGCTGACTGTCCGTCTTCCAAGGGTAGTGGGCTGACGTAGCATCCAATCATAACCCCTCATTTAATTTGCGAGGTTTGGTTAGGGTCTTGAGGAGTTCGTTCGAGGATTCGAGGAGTCGACCCGGACTATATATACCCCAAGTATTTTGAGAGAAAAACTTTTTATCTGTCTTCTGCAAAAGAGAGCTTTCGACTGTTCAAGTTTTTTTTCTTCGTTCCTTCTCCGAGCACTTCGAGTCTTCAGAAATGGCGTCGAAACAAACCCCCTCCGCTAAGGGAAAGAGCATAGGTTCTTCCTCTCATTCTTCTGCCCCAGCGAGGGAGTCTCTGGTCGGACAAGGCAAACTTCCTTCCGAGCAAAGTATCCCGCCGACGAGTAGCGCACCCGGCCTTAGAGGTAGAGCCATAGTCTGAGGTTTGTATTTCGGAGGAAAAGGGACTTCTTCCCAGGTAGCTGGGTAAGGTTGGTTGATTCCCAGTTTCTTGAGCTGATCTTTGTGCTTCAAGGCGTCAAACTGGGCTTTCAACTCCCGTACTGCATGCATCGGATTTTCAGTTGAGAGCGAGGCTCCGGTGTAGTGTGGAGCTGGTTGTATCGTGACTCCAATGGGAGGTAATATATTCACCGAGTGGGGAAGCGGAGGAGCTGCCGACTCTTGATCTAGAGCTGGCTCTTGGCTTGGGTTGGATGGTGGCAAGTCCACCCCCACACGTATCTGAGTTGGCGGGACCGACGCTTGAGCCACGGCAGTTACGTGCTGAGTTAGCATCATCTGGTGCATGTTCTCCATTACGGATTGTATTTGTTTCAGAGACGTCTCCAGCACAGTGATGCGTTGTTCCGCGTTTCCTGAGGGCGAAGCTTCCTCGCGTCCATCTTCAACAGCGTAAACTCCCATTTCCCTGGGTGTCACCGAAGGATTAGTATAGGTCGCTGCAGAAGTCGACTCTATACTCTCAGCATCTGATCTAGGGGATTGGCGACCCCCAGTGTTGGAATCAGATGAGTATGAAGCCGGTTGCTGTGACCTTGCACGGGTGTTTTGGAACACCCCAGCTTCAGTGTTCCTGAGGAGGTCTTCGAATCTCCTTTGGCTCGGAGGTCCAGAGGGATGACGTCTTGAGCTTGACCTTCTTCTAGGTATGCGTGAAGCCATGTTCACGGATGCATACGCGGGCTCTTCCTCAGGGAAAGACTGAGAGTAGCTCAGTCGGTCGAAAACCGACCGTCTTGCTTTAGAATAGTAGCAGTCAATCACGATTTTATGACTATTACAATATTGCTCTCTAGGGGGCGTAATAGACATGTTGGAAGGTCCCCTCTCCTTACGCTTCTGGTTTAGGCATTCGCGTAGGTCAGGAGTAACAACCTGAGCTTGCTTTATGTCGTGGGACCTCGCCTGGCGTAATTTGGAGATTCGTTCAGACTGGCGTAAAGCTGAAGAGGTCCTCAGTCGGCCATCGGCTTCTCGCATAATCCGGAGAGTAGGCAGATTGTTCTCTTGCTGGCGTAAAGGCCGAGAAGCTGAGTATTCGCCTGTTTGCTTCCCCTCGCGGAGATCACAGCGCTCATCTGGTTTACCGTAGAGGTCAGATGTTGTTTTGCACGTGGAGCGTGATCTATACTTCCGATTTGGCGTTGAGGCACCATCGAAAGTTTTGTCTGTACCGCGCGTAGCGGGAGACTGATTCTTACGCATAGAGCGTAGTGGATACTTCTGGGTTAGCACTGAGGCTTTTTCCGAAGTTTTGTCTGTACCGCGCGTAGCGGGAGACTGATTCCTACGCATAAAGCGCAGTGGATACTTCTGGGTTAGCGCTAAGGCTTTGCCCAAAGTTTTGTCTGTACTGCGCATAGCGGGAGACTGATTTCTGCGTGTAAAGCGCAGTGGATACTTCTGGGTCAGCGCTGAGGCTTTGCCCAAAGTTTTGTCTGTACCGCGCGTAGCGGGAGAATGATTTTTACGTGCAGGGCACGGAGGGAGCAATGCTACCACCTCATTGGTCGGAGAGATCGGAGAGATCGGAGAGTCCACAGGAACGGTAGAGGATGTCTTGGGCATCCACACTTTGTGCAGCTTCCTGTTGCCTTGGACGGAGAGAGGGTGAGAGCCACCCCCAGTCCGAAGTATGTCTTCGTAAGTCGACTGGTCGAATTGGACGACCAGTGTCTTCTTCACGGATCCCACGGATACCACATCGTGTTGAGCAATTGCTTCCTCATCAGAAGAGAAAGATGTCCCCAACAGAGTCGCCATCTTGTTTGTGGTTATTTAAACAAAAAGAATAGGAATGTATTCGATGTGGGGGTTTACACGGAACCCGCCTTCTTTTGTTTACAAACAAACTTGTACAATATAATCCTATACGAGGATGTAGGAGTACAATTTATTTAATCTGGGTAGATATTGCTATAGGTGTCTGATCTGCGGTCGATCACTTTAGCCCTTGGACCACACGATGTTGAAAAAGTACCGTAGGAGACAGGAAGCAGCTTCGAAGGTTGCAGAAGAGGGTGGATGCACGATGTTGAAGTCGTCGATCCCTACTCCTTGCCTGAGCTCCGGGTGCTCTCTCTCTCTCTCTCTTTACCAATTCTCCGACCTGGTTCGATCTTCCAAATTGTCGACCTTGTTCCCCATTGATAGGGGTCTCTATTTATAGAGTTTTGGTGACAGTGACCACTCCATCGGTGTAACAACCGAGGAGTGGAAAGTACAGCACCCTTTTACACAACGGTTAAAGTAACCAATGCCTACGTATAGATGATCTTTTGAATGAGCGTGTGACGCGGGTCCAACTAAGGGGACACAACGCGTACAATTGCTACTAAGATCACGGCGTAAAAGCCACGTAGGTAGGTATCCATTGTGTAGCAGAGGTTGGCATAGAAGCCAAATGTCTGTCACCATGGCATAGAAGCCAAGTAGGCATAGAAGCCGAATAGGCATAGAAGCCGAGCAGGCATAGAAGTCGAACAGGCATAGAAGCCGAGCAGGCATAGAAGCCGAGTAGTCGTAGAGACTGAATGGTCGTAGAGACTGAGTGGGCGTAGAAGCCGTATGAGCACAGATCCTAAATGGACGTAGAAGCCGCTGCGTACTGTGCTAGAATGGGCGTAGAAGCCACTGCGTACCGTGCTGATGTGGATGTCTTAGCCGGAATTATGGCTTTTGGAGATATAATCGAATCTCAAAGATTTGCCACCATCTTATGCATTAAATGTGGAGGCATGTTTTGAAGGTCTGCAGCCCTTTTGTGCACCCGTCGCAGAGACGTGCCTTGAGAGAAACTGTCACCGCTCTGTGCAATTAGACGTGGAGACGTGCCTCGAGTCCCGTACGAGGTGCAGCTTTTGACGTGGCAGGCGGTTTGCCTGCTGCGGAGCGTAAAACAGCTCATGTTTGCCTGTGTAAAACAGGGCAGCGTATTCCCTTGTACGCGAAAGAGCGGTTTATGCTGAGGGGACTCCAGTAAACGACGGTTTGGTGATGCTTTAACCAAATCCTCTGCATTAAATACAGAGATCCGCCATCATATTGTGGGGCGCGTCCCGAGGGGTCTGCCATCGTTTCCAGCCGTCGTCTGGGTAGCCGTGCAGTACTTTTTGTCAGGAGTCAGAGGTCAGATTTACTGCGTGACTTGACAGGTTCATTTCGGGGAAGACAAAGCATTCCTCGTACGCATTAAAGCTGCTTTGAGAGCGGTTGAGTTTTACGCCATGGAGGCGATGAAGAACTCTGTTTTACGCTGGAGCGGCCTGGACGTACTGCACTTACGCGGATGGTCCTTTGAGCTTTATACTACATGCCGTTTTTTAGCGGAGAAAGCTCTGTTGCACGCTTGATGGCTCTGAAGGCCTCCGTTTACGCTGCTCTGCATCAAGAGGCTGCGTAGCTCTTCCCAGCGTATTTTTCATGCTTCTACAGCTGTCACGCCCCAGTCCCAAAAATACGTAGGACTAGGACACGTAAGCATGCCACCCGCATGGATATGGCAACTCCAATATATGGAAACCAAATCCATACGTACGCTGTAATATGAATATAAACTCACATGTAGTATATATAATGTCACAAGTCACAGATATGCTAATCTCATCCACACAACAAGTCATAGAAAAGAAATACTAACTAGAATAAGGAGTCTGAAATATCCAAAATAATAGTCGGGTGGAGTAAATCTACTACCAAAGACTATATTCAAAACTAAAATGAGAGAGGAGTATAAAATCTCCAATATAAAATAATATGAAGACAGAAGTGTATCAGCTAAAAGAATCCATCGCTAGATAATCAACGATGCTCAGAAGGTAAGACCTCCTCGGCAGAAAGGAATGTGTCAGGTCCAGGCCCGTACTCCTGCAAATACTCAAGAGCAGATACACCTGGCAGAGGACCAGGTCCTCAGAGGGACGTAACAAGATACAGAAAAGTGAGCCAACTTGAATACAGTAAACATGCATATAATTTGAAAATAAATAAGTACGCTGTACAAGACAATCTATATGAATGCAAATGAGGACAAATTTTTGACGTATGGGCAAGGGTAGGCTACTCGATCTAATCCTCACAACCTCACGCTCGTCAGTGGACATCATCAGCCGACATACCTCTGGGGTAGCGACCCTCAGACTCCATCAATCGACATACCTCTCGAGTAGCGACCATCGGACATGACCCACCATAGTGCGTGCTAGTGACTACGGTGTTACCAGAGTGGTTAAAAGCCCATACGCCTAATAATTGTCCTCTATGATACTAAGTGTCAAGTGTGTGTCAACATATCTAATATATAGTAATGACTGAAAGGAACTACACATGCAATAAATAAATAGAACTGAAATAAATATACAGAAATATACTAAGCATGCAAAATACTGTAAGCAATTTGGCAAGGTATCTTGCCTGGTAAAAAAGCTGCAAGGTGTACTGTCCAGAAGTCAAACGCACAGGATCAAAAGCTATGGCCGCAGAATAATGTCTCCGGATGCTGAAATAAACATCACCAATGTTCCCAGAATAAACAAAATAGCTAAAAAACACTTTCCTTTCGTCCAATTTGGACACAGGGGCAAAACGATAATTTCGAATAAAAATGAGTCCATGGGTGGCCCACTTTGCATCAAAAAGCGTGCTAAGGGTAACAGTCTCTAAATGGGACAAATTATAGGTTAAACAACTCTAGATGTCAATACGAACCCAATGGTATATCCAAATATGGATTCCGATAAGCCGAACACAATTTTGTCCAAAAAGTCAATTGTGGGGCCCGCCAATTGGCGATTTGGTCAACCATCTCAGAATTACGTGAAAATTGGGTCACAGGACCAGCGCGTTACCACGAGTCCAGTGGCGCAAGTTTCGTCATAATCTGACAAGCGTGCAAAAATACGCGCGAGGTCCACAAAATTTGCGACACGGGATGTGTCCGCGGATACGACTTGATTTTGGCGCGCACACACGTCTGAATCAGTTCCCACGAATTTTTGCGTGTCCGGTTATGCTGTGTGCACCGTTCGGTATACTTGGTACACGACGGGGCGGTCCCGTTTGGCGGGGCGCGCTCCGTTTCACAACTTTTAGAATTCTGGAAAAAGTGGGTTAGCGGAGTTTTGTGACGAATTTAATTCTGTCCACAGCAGCTAATAATCTAGGATTATTTAACAGAAAATAAACTAGGTCAAGTGTTCTACACATATCAAAAAGAATCACCAAATTCGGATCTCTGTGGTGGGAGATACGAACTCGGCAATATGGGTGGTCACCGCAGTTTTCTGCGATCCCAGAATTCGGTCTGCTCGCGCCAACTTGGACGCTATTTTCGCCTATAGGTACACGTTGTTCGAGATTGACTATTATACAAATATGGAAGAGGGTTAAGGGGTGAGCATACCGGTGAAGACGGAACGGGGTTTGGTTGAGCGAGTCGACGAAAAATAACTCCGGAGCGAAGGTGCCTCGAGTGGGAATCTGCAGTGCGCGAGGTCGGGGTCGTCGGGATGGTTTAGACGGCCTGGCGGGGTTCTCTGGCTGCGGTGGCGGCTCTAGATGAGAAGAGGAGGGTATGGAGATTTTAGGTTAGGGTTTTATGAAATAATATATATATATATATATATATATTATGAATAGGAATAGGAAGAAAGGATGGTTCGGGTCCGTGGGGGGGGGGTCTTTCCAACTTAGCGCTGTATCCGTGAAAAGGGATGGAATTGGATTTGCTAATTGGCTGCTTTAAAGTGGAATGGAAAAGGTGATGGAAATGCTAACGTTGCTTGCTAGCAAGTTTGCTAGCAAGTTGGAATGTTTGCTAAGTGGATTAAAGTTAGTAGTAATATATTATTACTTATTAATTCTTATTATATTATTATTTCTTTTCTTTTCTTTTCCTTTTTAAATATATATATATATACATATATATATTTGTATATATATATATATATATATATATATATATATATATATATATATATACACACACACATAAGAAAATTATATATTAGAATAATGCACATCGTTAAGCTAGCAACTGCTCAAGGGGTCTCCTACATGAAATAAATTCCTGATGGTCCCATAAATCCTCTAAGTGCTCGAACACCTAAAATAAAAATTATTAAAAATCTATTTCTCATATTTAGTCACTAATTACTATAATTAAATTGTTAATTAATAAAATAAATGGTATATACGATTTTCTAGGATAGGGGTTTTGCATTCTATCCAACTTATAAAAATTTCGTCCTCGAAATTAAAATTAAGCCATGATAGAATGTCAAGGGTGGTATAAGATTTGCATTATTTAAAATGCAAGGCTAGGTTTAAAGGAGTGGGCGATGTTGTGCGTTGCACATTTCAAAAAAGCATAGAAAAATTCACATGAGCGAAAAATAGGTTTCTTCATGTGTCATGACCAATGGTGTGGACACCTAAATGCTCTTTTGCATAAAAGCACCCAACAATAAAAAAAATTGCACAAAGATGAGAATTGGGTGAGATGTTCACAATATACCGAACTTAAAATTTACCCATCCTTTATCTAAGGCTGTACATCTAGGAAAATTATTTCTCAAATTATTTAGTCATGCTATTCAATCCTCAAAGTTTTAACACCAAACATATCACCTATGATATGCCCTTAATCAATTATAAAAGAAGGTCGCTAAGTCATGTGATTAGCCTTATGGGGTATATCTAGTACTTATCAGTGTGTCTACTTATACCAGCACGAGGTTTTGTCTTTCCGAAATAAGGGAAGACGGAGAGCAATAATAAAGAACTCAAGGTGAATGTGATAGAATACAAGTACGAGGTTCAAAGAGATTTAAGGAATTTGAAAAGAGAGTTGTCAGGACAGTTGTGGATTGAATTCCTATTTTTGGTAATTTTTGATTTACATGCTCGTATCAGTACAGTTATGTAACCGATACGATGTGTCAGACATATCTAGGGGCAAGTATATCAGTCTACTACCATATATCTCAATCCACGTAAAGTAGTCGTGCGAAGAGGGAACCAAGTGCACTAAGGTTAACTAGACCTTAATACACCGATTCTGATTAGGCAATTGTATCATTGTGTGCACCCAATAATACATATGCCATGAGCAAGCTCGATAAAAGAATAAGCTTGCAAAAACTAGGCTATAATAGCAGCATAAGTCAAGGTAGTACAACAAACATAAATACGCTGGATTATGATGAAAGAAGGTACATAACAATTCAAGTTCACAAAAGATAAGACTCCATAATCTCTACATTTGTCATACTAATTCCTTGTCTAAGTCGATAATCGACAAAGTAGGGGTATAGCCTCTAAGTTCTACAGTCTGATGAAACATTATCTTCTTATGCTAGCACACAGTTAATGTCATTCAGCTACACTTCAATAATAGGGCAAAAGACTATGTGATACTATGTTGTGAGGTATACTACCCAACTTATAACAATAAACTAGTACTGTAATTGTCTTAAGAATACCGTAGAAACTCTTGTTAAGGTTTACGAGAAGGGGTCTTGGTACTTATTAGGGTATCCTCTATACTAGGGTCAAATATTATGGTAAAACTTCTAACTAACTCTAGTAGCATCTATACTACTCTCAAGTCTTCATAATACATCAAGGGGTAATGATAAACCAACCTATAGATAAGGAATTCTACGGTTCACTAATTATTCTAAACTTAGTGGGGTGTCTATATTCTCGTTGTATTCTTAATAGGTGTGCTACCATAATCATCATCCTAATAACAGGGGTTCCTATATTCTAGCAGAAGGCTATACTCAAAGAACTATTAGGGAAGTACAGGAATCAAGCATGATGCAATTATTCAAATAGAACAGATAGGAGGAAGATAAATCATAGTCAATTATGGATGAGATCCTATACTCTAGTCCTAGGTGCAGGCTTGCTCGGCACAGTAACGTAACCGAGACAATATTCTCTGACCTGCATGGGCCACCACAAAAATATGTCACGCCCCAGTCCCAAAAATACGTAGGACTAGGACACGTAAGCATGCCAGCCGCATGGATATGGCAACTCCAATATATGGAAACCAAATCCATACGTACGCTGTAATATGAATATAAACTCACATGTGGTATATATAATGTCATAAGTCATAGATATGCTAATCTCATCCACACAACAAGTCATAGAAAAGAAATACTAACTAGAATAAGGAGTCTAAAATATCCAAAATAATAGTCGGGTGGAGACAAATCCACTACCAAAGACTATATTCAAAACTAAAATGAGAGAGGAGTATAAAATCTCCAATATAAAATAATATGAAGACAGAAGTGTATCAGCTAAAAGAATCCATCGCTAGATAATCAACGATGCTCAGAAGGTAAGACCTCCTCGGCAGAAAGGAATGCGTCAGGTCCAGGCCCGTACTCCTGTAAATACTCAAGAGCAGATACACCTGGCAGAGGACCAGGTCCTCAGAGGGACGTAACAAGATACAGAAAAGTGAGCCAACTTGAATATAGTAAACATGCATATAATTTGAAAATAAATAAGTACGCTGTACAAGACAATCTATATGAATGCAAATGAGGATAACTTTTCGACGTATGGGCAAGGGTAGGCTACTCGATCTAATCCTCACAACCTCACGCTCGTCAGTGGACATCATCAGCCGACATACCTCTGGGGTAGCGACCCTCGGACTCCATCAATCGACATACCTCTCGGGTAGCGACCATCGGACATGACCCACCATAGTGCGTACTAGTGACTACGGTGTTACCAGAGTGGTTAAAAACCCATACGCCTAATAATTGTCCTCTATGATACTAAGTGTCAAGTGTGTGTCAACATATCTAATATATAGTAATGACTGAAAGGAACTACACATGCAATAAATAAATAGAACTAAAATAAATATACAGAAATATACTAAGCATGCAAAATACTGTAAGCAATTTGGCAAGGTATCTTGCCTGGTAAGAAAGCTGCAAGGTGTACTGTCCAGAAGTCAAACGCACAAGATCAAAAGCTATGGCCACAGAATAATGTCTTCGGATGCTGAAATAAACATCACCAACATTCTCAGAATAAATAAAATAGCTAAAAAGCACTTTCCTTTCGTCCAATTTGGACACAGGGGCAAAACGGTAATTTCGGATAAAAGTGGGGTCCATGGGTGGCCCACTTTGCACCAAAAAGCGTGCCAAGGGTAACAGTCTCTAAATGGGACAAATTATAGGTCAAACAACTCTAGATGTCAATACGAACCCAATGGTATATCCAAATGTGGATTCCGATGAGCCGAACACAATTTTGTCCAAAAATTCAACTATGAGGCCCGCCAATTGGCGATTTGGTCAACCATCTCAGAATTGCGTAAAAATTGGGTCACAGGACCAGCGCGTTACCACGAGTCCAGTGGTGTAAGTTTCATCGCAATCTGACAAACGTGCACAAAATACGCACGAGTTCCACAAAATTTGCGACATGGGATGTGTCCGCGGATACGGCCTGATTCCGGCGCGCACACGCGTCTGAATCAGTTTCCACAAATTTTTACGTGTCCGATTACGCTGTGTGCACCGTTCGGTACACTTGGTACACGACAGGGTGGTCCCGTTTGGCGGAGCGTGCTCCGTTTCACAACTCTTAGAATTCTGGAAAAAGTGGATTCGTGGAGTTTTGTGATGAATTTAATTCTATCCACAGCAGCTAATAATCTAGGGTTATTTAATAGAAAATAAACTAGGTCAAGTGTTCTACACATATAAAAAAGAATCACCGAATTCGGATCTCTTTGGTGGAAGATACGAACTCGGCAATATGGGTGGTCACCGCAGTTTTCTGCGATCCCAGAATTCGGTCTGCTCGTGCCAACTTGGACGTTGTTTTTGCCTATGGGTACACGTTGTTCGAGGTTGACTATTATATAAATATGGAAGAGGGTTAAGGGGTGAGCATACCGGTGAAGACGAAACGGCGTTTGGTTGAGCGAGTCGACGGAAAACAACTCTGGAGCGAAGGTGCCTCGAGTGGGAATCTACAGTGCGCGAGGTCGGGGTCGTCGGGATGGTTTAGACGGCCTGGCGGGGTTCTCTGGCTGCGGTGGCGGCTCTAGATGAGAATAGGAGGGTATGGAGATTTTAGGTTAGAGTTTTATAAAATTATATATATATATATATATATATATATATATATATATATATATATATATATATATATTATGAATAGGAATAGGAAGAAAGGATGGTTCGGGTCCGTGGGGGGGGGGGGTCTTTTCCAACTTGGCGTTGTGTCCGTGAAAAGGGATGTAATTGGTTTTGCTAGTTGGCTGCTTTAAAGTGGAATGGGAAAGGTGATGGGAATGCTAACGTTGCTTGCTAGCAAGTTTGCTAGCAAGTTGGAATGTTTGTTAAGTGGATTAAAGTTAGTAGTAATATATTATTACTTATTAATTCTTATTATATTATTTCTTTTCTTTTCTTTTCCTTTTTAAATATATATATATACATATATATATTTGTATATATATATATATATATATATATATATATATATATATATATATATATATATATACACACACATAAGAAAATTATAGATTAGAATAATGTACACCGTTAAGCTAGCAACTGCTCAAGGGGTCTCCTACATGAAATAAATTCCGAAAAATTCCTGATGGTCACATAAATCCTCTAAGTGCTCGAACACCTAAAATAAAAATTATTAAAAATCTATTTCTCGTATTTAGCCACTAATTACTACAATTAAATTGTTAATTAATAAAATAAATGGTATATACGATTTTCTAGGATAGGGGTTTTACATTAGCCTAACTATTGCTCGCATCATAGCTAACCATATGGTTAGCCTGACCTCACATGTATCATAGCCAATCATATATAACAAGCCTGATCTCGTCCCAAGCCGATCACATAATAAACTAATATTTCAAACACTTAGCCAGATATTTTATTTCGTTATTCCAGTTCACTTATTCTATCATTCACTTATATTTTTGTTCATTGCTAGTTGTACTATTATTGATTATATTTCTTAAGTATTCCATATTTCTAGTATTTATCTTCATCTTGTATTTCCTTACACTATTTTTATAGTTTTGTCAATATGAATGAAACTGTTGTTTAGTGCTTATGCTTCGCTCCAATCCTGACTGGATAACATTTTTCAGAAGACTTGGAGGACTTCTGTGCCACTCACTATGGCCCATGTATAGAGGGAGACTACATACTAGAGATCCTAGAGGAATCACTCTCCTTGGAGGAGACACCACCCATAGTCATCTAGACAGTTCTACTTATGTATTATTTGTTCTAAAACCTGAGACTTGGATTATATTTATGTTAAGACTATTGTTGAGACTATTTATGTTAGACAGCTAGACTCTAGATTACAGTTGTATTTTGGTTGTTGTGTTTGACTTATGTCAGTACTTCCTTATCTTTATATCTTATCGTGCCAGTTATTTTCTATAGTTTAAGTGATTGAGTATATTACTGAATTGTTGATCAATGTATTATTCATTATCCTCCTTATGGAGTTGAGATCATTAACAAGTTATGAGTTATGTTTGGTAGTCTTGAGACCTAGACAACGTTCTATCATCAATGTTATGGCGTAGGCTGGACTTACCCACGGCTCATGCCCAATTTTCGGGTACGGGTCGTGACAAGTCTGTATATTTGTTTTATCATCAGGTATGACATGACGACGAGAATCATACGGAGGTAGATCCTCTAGACAGAATGCTCCTCCGGTATCGGCTACTTGTTTCGAATCCTAGTCACGGAGTACTCTAGTGTACCGGCCAGTCACATCTCCGACTCCGTCGACGATACCTGGGACCAGTAGTTCTATGCCTGAGACTACTCTCCCGTCCAGCCTTCCTCTTGTTGATGGCACCATGGAGACAGAGGAACAGATGGAGGAGGTCGAGCCGACTCCGTCTGCACATGATCAGAAAGATCCTCCATGCGCGCCTCCGGGCGAGACGATGATAGAGATTTGGTGGGACGGACCTAGCAAGTAAGTTAAATAGTTAATATTTTTCAAATAATTATATATATATTCAGGAATTTAATTATCACTGTATAGATATCGTCCCTCGGTGGTACAAAGAGCACTGGGGCATTTTCTGAGGCAGAACTATGGTGGGCCTTGGATCAATTACTCAAATGCTCCTGAAGATAGGAAGGCATTTTGGTTTGCCCACTTCAAGGTAAAAATATTTTTACTTTTAATATCAATAATCATTTATGCATATTATGTAACTCTATATTTTACTTCTTGTAAAAACCTATTTATATCCATCACACCAGGCTCAAAAGATCGAGGAGCAGTTTCTTGCAGTCGCCGCCAAGCTGATCCGTGATGCGATCAACGACTAGAAGGTTTGTGATCGCGACGAAGAACCGATCCATGGCTGGATCACACCTGTGTAGTGGACTGCTATAAAGGCAAGATTCGACGAACCCAAGTACAAGGAACGGTCGAAGAAGGCAAAGGCGGCTAGGTCGAAGGCAGAAAAGTGGTGTAGTGGCTCGATTCCTATGACGAAATATTTTCATCGTCTGGTATGTATTTTATTAAATATATATTATTTTAATACAAGTAGGATAAGATGTATAATTTTAATAATTAATAATATAATTTTTAACATGTACAGAGGGGTGAGGACGCCAACATAGTGACAGTCTTCATGGCCACCCATCGGAAGGGCGGAAAGCTCATCGATGACAAGGCCACGCAAAGCTATATAAGTTTTACTATCCTGTGTTAGTTTTAATGTAACTTAAAAAATATGCAAATAGATATCTAAATAGTTAGTAATAAGTAACTTATACATTCATAACCCTTTTCTAGGACGAGTATCTTAAACTACGTGAGCGGGCGACAACTAGTGCACCTACAGAAGAAGGGACTAGAACTTCCTCGCAGCCCTCTATAGCTCCGTCGGCGGACGAGCTCTGGATGACCGCCGTTGGTGGTCTTCAGAGGGGTACATACTACGGTACGGGATCCTACGACACCTATATTATGACATAGTCATCCAGGGCCTCCTCTGTCAATGTGCATTTCTTGCAGCCTTCGCAGCCTTCGCAGGCGTCGGTAAGAGCCCAGAAGAGCGTTGACCGTCATATTGCTGACCTGTGTAATGAGTTTCTATGGAGGATTATGGAGCGGCCACAGTCTACGCTGTAGACGGACGATGCGACGACAACCGCACATTTTGATTCGCTCAAGCATAGCCTTATGAAGCTCAAGACTCAGAGCCATACGATAGAGCACAACTTTATGGAGCTCAGGTCTATGGGTCAGACGATAGAGCGCAGCTTGGTAACTTTGACCGCATCTACGGAGCATAAAAAGATGGAGCTGGGGGGGGGTCGCATACGGCCATGAGCGACTCACTTGCGAGGATCTATGCGGCGTAGGATTTGGTGAGCAGGTCGGTGGCGGAGAATACTTTGAGGGTGGTATCTGCCATGGATTCATACAATGCTCGACTACTAGCATTAAAGCATATATGTCCTCCTGTTCCGTCGGCATCGACACCGCCTCCATCTCTACCTCCTCCATCGGCATCGGTGACGCTTTCATATGAGCACTATGAGTTCTTTCTATCCCAGATGCACGGCGGTGCTCCTCCTCATCAGTAGTAGTCCTTATTTGGACATGTTTTAGTGTGTTTGTGTGCATTGACCCATTCTTGGGTCTTTGATGTATTTATTTCATACTTTTTATTATATTCTGAGATGTATGTGACACTTATTTTAAATTTATTTACCTACTTCTTGGAACATATTTAGTGTAATATAACATTGTAGATTTTGTTCTATGTGAGTTTAGTTTATGATTCATATTAACTGTACACCAAAATTTCTTGGTGTAGAGTATTCCACCGAATGGGTCGACGAACCCAGAGAATTCAACGGAGGGTTACTCCGGGTCTATTTATATAAACTGTGATTTTATAACTGCAGGTAGAGTTTTGTTGGAAAATATTTAACAAACTGCAGCCTATTTTTTATTTTATTTTCAATTTTGCGATGTTTTGTGATGTTCATCGACGTATTGTTAGGTCGATGAACGTCGCTACCTGAGAAATATGTATGTCGCTAGTACGTCGCTACACATCATTAACATGCTAACATGGCAAAACTTCTGGCTCATAATTTTGCTAATATAGCGACGTGTTGCGATCAATGCTTACGTCGCCAATTTAATGACCATACGTCGCTAACTGTCGTATATTCTGTGACGTCATATCGTCACAAATATACGTCGTTATAGCGATGACTAGTGACATTTTTGTTGTCAGCGACCATGTAATATGCGACGACGTAAAAATATCGCTAATTATGTCGCCAAATTATTTTAACGACGTTTTTTGATGTATCTAATATGTGTTATCTGGTAGTGAGAGGTCATTCTAGAAATTGGGGAGAATATCTCAAAATAATCCTCACCATAGGTCTGAAAATAACCTTTTGCCACCAAAAGATCCTTCAGGCGATCAAGATTGCCATCCGATTTTACCTTAATATTGAACACCCATTTGCAATGCACTACCTTCTTACCATGAGATAAATCAACCAAGTTCCATATATGGTTCTCCCAAAGTACTTTTATTTTTTCTTCCATAGCAACATGCCAGTCGAGATATTTAAGACCCTCCTCTGCAGAATTAGAAATCTAAATTCCATAAATAGTCGCCACCAATGATTGTGTGTGGCTCACAATCCCTTTATAATTGTGAACGTACAATGGATTATCATGATATGTACGATGAGGTCGAGCTGGAAGATCAGACGGAAGTAAATTAGTGGAGCTAGAGGAGGATAAAGGCGCAGTGTCCACAAAAACTATCAACGAAACTCGTTTTGGCGATGCTGGTAACGACAGAGCCGGTGTGTGTGGGCCATCGGACAAAGAGACTGGCTCGGTAGGGGAGGGCACCCTTACGAGGGGCTATTGTGTTTTAACAGAAAAAAACAAGAAGTCTTCTTCTAGGTAAACTTGTGGAGTCGGATCAGTAGTTAATGGAAGTGGAGGAAACTTAGTTTCAACAAAGGTAATATCCCGAGAGAAAAAATATCGCTTCAAGACTGGGGAAAAATATCGATACCCTTTTTGATCCTTAGGATACCCAAGAAAAATACATTGGATAGCCTTTGGATCTAGTTTAGAAAGAGTTGGTTAGATATCCCTAACATAACACGAGCAACCAAAGATTCGGACAGATAAAGGGAACAACTCTCGTTTGGGATATAACAGAGAGAAGGGAGTATCTCCATTGAGAACAAACGATGACATACGATTAAAAAGATAGCAAGCCGTGAGAACGATATCCAACCAAAATTTTTTTGGAGTACGTACTTGGAACATAAGAGCACACGTTGTTTCTATGAGGTGACGATTCTTGTATTCAGCCACACAATTCTGTTGTGGTATTGTCACTCCTCGTTCCCAATATACATATTTGGAGCATATTAGTTTTTCTGCTTATATTATTTGTTGCTTGCATGTTAATTATGTTGTATGTCATGGAGACTAGACCTATTCTTCGGTTCAATTAGACCCATAGTTTAATTGTTGGGTTGGTTAGGTCATGAGTTGAACCCATGGTCTAAACCTCAAACCATAGTTATATAAGCTAACTTATTTCTCTCTCTTCCATCATTCTCTCCATTTTTTTTTCTTCCTTCATTTAGGCAAGTACACCTTGCACTACAAGGAGAAATATCTTGATTTTTGATTCTTACTCTTTTTTGCATTTTATTAGTCTACTATATGCTCTTGATGATTCTAAACACTTTTAGTACTTAGAGTTTTCGATTTTAATGGGTGAATTTATGTAGATCTATTTTTCTAACTTAGGGTTTCATGGGTTCCTTGAGTTTTTAGTGGTTTTGATCTAATAAAATATGGTATTTTTGAAATATAATTTTTGTGATGAATGGAGCATTTTATTTCGAGCATTTTGGCTTTTGGTTCACTCAATTCAGAGTTAAAATAAAGTTTTTATGAAGAAAATAAATTTTTAGTTTTGGAGTTTTCACCATGGCTGAACCTGCTGCTTGCGAAGATAAAGATTTCATGCGGCAGCACCATATGCGACAGAGAGTGCTATGCGGCATAAAAATGCTATACGGCCCGAACTCCTTGCTACATACCAGCATGCGTCTATCTCTTTTGGACGTATAACTGACTAATACACATGTGTTCTGAAGGGACTCCTTGTGTTTATTCGTTGAACGAATGAAAAATTTACTAAAGTCCAAGAGATACCTATGCGGCAGGATAGACCATGCGGCAAGACAGGCTATGTGGCCGAGTCTCTTTTGGATACATAACTCTGTTTTGCCCTTGCACAAAATTCTATAATTTTTTTCTTTCCTTTGACACACTTTATGGCTTGTCACATCAGTCACTTTTTTGACACGTATTTATTATCTGTCATTTCTGCACTTAAACCGAAGAGTGAACTTTGACTTACTATATGCGGCTTAGACCTATGCAACAACTTATTCTATGCGGCAGTTGATCCTATGCGGCATAGACCTATGCGGTAACTTATTCAATACGGCAGTTGATCCTATGCGGCAATTTATTCTATGCGACAGCTGATCCCATGCGGCCTTGATCCTTATGCGCGCATGCGGCCCCTTGCACATATTTTATTAGACTGGTTTTATTTGAATGTTCCTTTGGACTTTATGGTTTGTGTGTGTGACTTTGATGACCACAAGAGTATTAAACCCATCTATGCGTCATGACTCGACCACTTGTATCTGTGCTGATACACTTACTATGTGTTATGTGTTCCTACGTGCTATGTGTTCCAACGCGATTATATTACATGCTTATACTACGGTGTACCTATGCACTATGTGACATATGATATGACTCAATCTCCAGCATGGACATAAGGGTTAGTCAATGACCAAGCGTGGCCAGGATCAGTTGATTGTTGTATCGGGTTGGGGTGAATCCAAATTAAACTATCTAGTGACAAAGTGTATACATATCTAGCATGGACGTACTATGGTACGTCATATAAGGGAAATACCATGTGACCACTCCATGTAATTCTAGTTAACAATAGGGTTAACTAGGCAACTAAACTTGTAGAGCATTAGGAGGGAATGGAATCTCGAGATCATGCCTAACTAGCCACCTCCAGTCATCTAAATTAGGGTGTGCAGGCTAGTCTCCATGGATATTGTTTAAATTCTTATTTGTTGATAGCAATATTCGACTATTATACTATACTATGTGTTCTATGCGATCTTAGCACGGTGCCCTTACGAGGGACCGTTGTGCAATACTATGAGCTATGCGACGATTTATGGCTCGGCTAACCCTGCTCGTACCTAGTTTGATCTGATGATTCCTATATGCATAATATCTCTGGGTTAACCCGGACTCCATCTAGTAAGCCGTGCAATTGATTGGCCGATTATGTGACTGAACTTGTTTGTGTATTGTATCTGCTGTCAAATAGTCTAGGGACATGGTCTATCATGGTGCGATGGCCTAACCTTTGTCCTTGTTTGGTTGTAGGATTAGATTATTGTGTCATGATAGCCCATGAATAAAAACTACGAGACGGAACTATATATATGTCTATTTTATAACCTAGTTTTATTTCTTTATTTTGTGCTTCTTTTATGGTTCTTGGTATTTGTGGTCTAACCCTACTGGTTTTGCCTGGCCAAGTTTAGAACCTGCACCCGAGGATCAATTGTACTTCCCTCTGAACCATGGCGCATACCAGGAGGATGGCCACTGAGGGAAACGAGTGAGTTTCTTGATCACTACCTGTTATTATATATTTTAGTCTTTTCGGCATTTAGCCACCGACACTTGTTAGCCGTAAATCTGGATATTTAGTTTCCATTACATGATTATAATTAATTAGACTGCAGCTGACCATGGTCATGTACTTTTGATACTCTGACAACTTTCTTATTTTGCACAGCTGATTTCTAGAATATCGGGGTAGGACGTTTGGGACGCCTTACTTCCTTGTCATATATATTCTATGTTTACTGTTCTTGCTTGACTGATTAAGACAATATATGTGCTGTGTGACCCTAAGTAACATGCTTGTATTAAGCACCCCCTTATCTAGTTACAGCCGTGATCGTCGTACGATGTTCTATACCTTGTACGGGGGAGCTGGCTATGTCCGTCTCCGTATTCCGGTATTGGGGCATGACAAGATTTTAGTGGTGGCCCATGTAGGTCTATGATTTCAGACTTGTGGGGTATTATGTTTATATGAGTCTTAATCAAATATGTGCCTTTGAAATCCTGAATTCGTTCTTCTCGAAGCCTTGCTTGACTATCGAATCAATTGTTTCCTTGATCCTTTCCGTCCTATTCTTGATATTTTTTGTCCTTTTCTTCAGGGATTCTTCAGTTGCTGGATCAGCAGGCATGGAAGGACAGGGTCCTCATGGGAAACAACGAGAGGTAGAGCTTGCTCAGAGTCAGATCTGGATAGAACCAGTCGTTGAGTAAGATAACCCAGTAGAACCAGGAGTTGGACATGTTGAGCAACCAACCCCTGAGATCCCCGTACCCCCAATAGTACCAGCAATACCGGTGATACTTGATACCCCGACATTACTGAAGATCCTCCAATGAATGTTGGCTACACAACAGCATCAGATGGCAGTGCAACAGCTTCAGCAGTTTCATCAACAAGAGCTGAACGTCTTTTTGAGTCAGGGTTTACAGACGGCTCTGAAAAGAGGCAAGAGGACAGATTCGGGGGGCATCGGTTAGATTTTTTTGACTTAACCCAAGTTACTTTGATGGCACGGAGGACGCCATAATGGCAGATGCATGGATCCAAGACATCGAAGTCATTCTGGCGGCGGCGAAGGTTCTGGCTGATGAACAAGTTGACCAGATCCAATTGCAGCTTCAGGATCTTGCTCGTGACTAGTGGGTGTCAATAAAGGTTGGCTTGAGGCATCATATCTCTTGGGACAGTTTTATGGCTCAATTCTGGGCCAAGTACTTTGGAGTCGTAGCACAGTATGAGCTCTAACAGAGATTTATCGGTCTCAAGCAGGCTGGTAGAATAGTGGATGGATATGCAGCCAAGTTTTACAGGCTGAGTAGATTCGCTCTGACTATGGTGGCTACGGAGTCAGATAGAGCAATGAGGTTCCAGCAAAGAATTCATCTGGAGATTTTACAACTGGTAGAGGGGTACGACTACCAGACTTATAAAAAAGTACTGATAGCAGCTCGGAGGCACGAGCTTACCATGTAGAGGTTATCCGCAAGGACATGGGGCCAGAAGATGTCTCATGCTCAAAGTAGAGGAGGAGGTGGAGGAGTACCTCGGACGTCAGCACCATCACCTGGCGTTCGCATCCATGATTCAGCGCCAAGAAGGGCGACTGTTTCGACGGTGACAGTACCGGCTCGGCAGCAGCCACGGTAACAACAACAACGCCAGGGAGCACCGACGGGATATACTTATTGTGGAAAAGGAGGCCACACAAGAGATGTATGTAGGACAGCCAATAGGTTGTGTATGAGGTATGGCATTCCAGATCATCAGATTATCAATTGTCCAATGATACAGAGGCCATGAGGGCCACTTCAGCAATTTACAGTGCTGCTAGCACCAGTAGTAGTGTAACAAAGAGAGCCAGCGACAGCAGTACAACCATTAGCTCAGCGTCCGTTACTGACGTAAGCTGAGATGTACCAGCAGCAACAGAACTAGCAGCAGGGCCAGCAGAGGTCACAACAACATTACCAAGGGAGACAACAGCGAGGGGCACAACAGGTCCAAGGGCATGCATTCACCTTGTCTTTGGAGGAGGCTTTAGCATCGGGCGACGTGGTAGCAGGTAACATTTTTGTTGCATCTTTTTCTACTGTAGCATTGTTTGATTCAGTTGCATATCATTCTTTTATATCTGCATGATTCGCAACAAGCATTGGATTAGAATTCGAGGCATTGCCAGAGAGGTTGAATATACTCACTCGTAATAGGCTCGTAAGAGTTAGTAGAATATGTATAACATGTCCGGTCATAGTGTGCGGGCGTTCACTACCAGCATGGTTGATCGAATTTCCTATGAATAATTTTGATATTATCTTAGACATGGATTGGCTAAGAAACAGTCATGCTACGATAGTTTGCCATAAGGGTAGTATATTATTTAGTATCCCGGGCACGGAAGGTTTCACCTTTGACAGATCTGTGGGAGAGCAGCATGAAGAGAGGATAGCAACGATAGTGTTAGTAGAAGAACAACTCTCCGAGATAGTTAAAAAGTTCATAGATGTCTTCTTAGAAGAACTACAAGGGTTACCCTCAGTAAGAGATGTTGAGTTTTATATAGAGTTGGTTCCTGGAGCAGGACCAATATCTTATAAAGTTTACCAATTGGTACCATTAGAGTTAGACATACTGTACCAATATATAGAGGAACTAATATCAAAGAATGAGCTAGTGGATCGCCTTGGGGAGCGCTAGTGGTTCTAGTGAAGAAGAAGGATGGGTCATCACGGTTATGTATCGACTACAGACAGTTGAATACTGTAACAGTGAAGAATAATTATCCATTACCAAGGATCGATAATTTGTTTGATCAGCTGTGTAAAGCCAAGGTTTTCTCCAATATCGACCTTTGATCAAGGTATCATCAAGTAAGAGTTCGGGAGCAAGACATACCCAATACAGCATTTAGGTCACGATATGGACATTATGAATTCTTAGTTATGCCATTCAGACTGACTAATGCTCCAGCGATATTTATGGATTTGATGAACCATATTTTCCGCCATATCTAGATCAGTTCATGGTGGTTTTCATAGACGACATTCTAGTCTATTCCAGTAGCGAAGAGGATTACGAAGAGCATCTTCGGAAGGTCTTGCATATTTTAAGGGAACACCAGTTATACACAAAGCTCAGCAAGTGTGAGTTTTGGTTGGATCACGTATTATTTTTGGGTCACATCATCTTTGGGGCAGGAGTAGCAGTAGATCCAAAGAAGGTTAAGACCGTAGAGAGTTGGCCAGTTCTTAAGACAGGATACTACAAAAGGTTCGTAGCAGATTTTACAAGAATTTTAACACCGCTGACTCGATTGACGTGCAAGGAAGCCAAGTTTGATTGGTCAGCAGAGTGCCAGACATCATTTTAAGAATTAAAGAAGAGATTTATTTCAGCTCTGATTCTCACGCTTCTAGTAGCTTCTGGAGGGTTTATAGTGTATTGCGATACGTAAAGCAAAGGACTTGGGTGTGTGTTAATACAACATGGAAGAGTGATAGCTTATACATCACGGCAGCTTCAAGATTACAAGAAAAATTATCTGACTTACGATTTGGAGTTAGCGGTGGTAGTATTTGCACTCAAGCTATAGAGACAATAGTTGTATGGTGATCGGGTGGAAATATTTACGGATCACGAGAGCTTAAAGTATGTATTCACTCAGAAGAACTTGAACATGAGGCAGAAGAGGTGGCTAGAATTGATAAAAGACTATATTATGGAAGTTTAGTACCATCTAGGCAAGGCAAATATGGTAGCAAATGCTCTTAACAGAAGAGTTAGTACATTTATATTGACATCGTATCGGCATATCTTAGAAGATCTTCGAGAAATGGGGATCGAGATAGTACTTTCGTAAGACGTAGGAGTATTGTCTAGTTTATAGCTATAATCTACCATTATAGAGAGGATTAAGGTAGCTCAGGTAGAGGATCCAAAAGTTCAGAAGCTTCGGGCGGAATGTGAGTTTGGTCTCAGGAAAGAGTTGATGATTCATAAAGATGGAACTCTTAGGTTTAAAAATTGTATCTGTGTACCAAGTAGAGATATCCGACAAGAAGTAATGACCGAGGCCCACAGTTCCCAGTATTCAATCCATCCAGGAGGTACCAAGATATATCAAGATATCAAGCAATATTTCTGGTGGAAAGGGATGAAGATGGAGATAACACGATTCGTTTCTCGGTGTTTGGTATGCCAGCAAGTGAAGGCCGACCAACAAAGACCGGCATGATTATTACATCTGCTTCCTATTCCAGAGTGGAAGTGGGAACATATCACGATGGACTTTGTAACCGGTTTACCTAGATCCCCGACTAGTCTTGACGTAGTTTGGGTAATAGTGGATCGTCTCACGAAAGTAGCTCACTTTTTTTCCCTTCTGAGTAGGGCAATCCACAAAGCAGTTAGCGAAGATGTACATACGATAGATAGTAAGATAGTACAGCATCCCAGTGAGTATTGTGTTCGATCGAGACACTCAGTTTACTTCAAATTTTTGGAAGAGCTTGACCAGAGTTTGGGCACCAAGTTGAGATTCAGTACAACTTACCATCTACAAACAGACGGACAATCAGAGAGAACCATCCAGACCCTGAAAGATATGCTATGATCTTGTACTTTAGATTTTGGAGGGTCTTGGGAAGATCACCTTTATCTCGTTGAGTTCTCATACAACAACAGTTATTAAGCAAGTATTCAGATGGTACCCTTCGAAGCATTATATGGGAGAAAGTGTCGATCACCATTGGCATAGGATAATATAGGTGAGCAAAAGATGTTAGGCCCAGAGATGATCACACAGACAGTAGAAGTTGTCAAGCAAATCAGAGAGCGACTTCGGGTTGCGCAAGATAGGCATCGGCATTGGGCAGATCAGCATCGTAGGCATTTAGAGTTTTGTGTCTGCAACCACATATTCTTGTGGATTTTGCCAACCCGTGGAGTCATTAGATTTGGGGTTCACAGAAAACTTAGTCCACGATATGTCGGTCCGTTCGATATTCTCGATTGGGTGGGTGATATTGCTTATCGTCTTGCCCTTCCGTCTTTGCTACGTGAGGTGCATGATATATTTTATGTATCTCAATTGCATAGGTATGTCCCAGATCCAATTCATATTATTGACCATTCTGAGCTAGTCGTTGGTACCGACTTGTCTTACGAGGAGCAACCCATATCCATTTTGGACCGAAGGGAGAAGGTGCTCAAGAATTGGACTATCCATCTTGTTCGGGTTACTTGGGGTCATCACCGTTTGGGAGAGTCAACGTGGGAGAGTGAGAATGATATCCGGTCTCGGTATCCATACATATTCGACACGGAAGGTATATTCGTTCTTATGCCTTCGTATCTCGAATCTCGTAATTCGTTTATCCATGCTATGTGGCACTACTTTTCTTTATATGCTCGAATTTGATTGCTTGTGTATATGAGCTTGTAGTTAGACGTACTGCTTGTTTTAACTTCTCTACCTAGCCTTGGGTTTGAATTTCGTGGACAAAATTTTCTAAGGAGGGTAGAGATGTCACTCCCTGTTCTCGATACACGTATTTGGAGCATATTAGTTTTTCTGCTTATATTATTTGTTGCTTGTATGTTAATTAGGTTGCATATCATAGAGACTGGACACATTCTTTGGTTCAATTAGATCCATGGTTTAATTGTTGGTTTGGTCATTAGTTGAACCCATGGTCTAAATCTCAAACCCTAGCTATATAAGCTAACTTATTTCTCTCTCTTCCCTCATTCTCCCCATTTCCTCTTCTTCCTTCATTTAGGCAAGTACGCCTTGCACTACATGGAAAAACCTCTTAATTTTTTAATTTTGCTCTTTTTTGTATTTTATTAGTCTATTATGTGCTCATGATGATTCTAAACACTTTTAGTACTTAGAGTTTTCGGTTTTGATGGGTGGATTTATGTAGATCTACTTTTCTAACTAAGAATTTCATGGGTTCCTTGAGTTTTTGGTGATTTTGATATACTAAAATATGATATTTTTAAAAAATAGTTTCTGTGATGGATGGAGAACTTTATTTCGAGCATTATGGCTTTTGGTTCACTCAATTCGGAGTTAAAATAAAGTTTTATGAAGAAAACAATTTTTCAGTTTTGGAGCTTTTGCCATGGCTGAACCAGCTGCTTGGGACGATGAAGATTTCATGTGGCCAGCACCATATGCGGCAGAGAGTGCTATGTGGCATAAAAATGCTATGCGGCCTGGACTCTTTGCTGCATACCAGCATGCATCCATCTCTTTTGGACGTATGACTGACTAATACGCATGTATTCTGAAGGGAATCCTTGTATTTATTTGCTGAACGAATAAGAAATTCGCTAAAGTCCAAGAGATACCTATGCGGCAGGACAGACCAAGCGGCAAGATAGGCTATGCGGCCGAGTCTCTTTTGGATGCATAACTCTGTTTTGCCCTTGCACAAAATTCTATGATTTTTTTTTCCTCTGACACACTTTATGGCTTGTCACATCAGTCACTTTTTTGACACACATTAATTATCCATCGTTTCTGCACTTAAACCGAAGAGTAAACTTTGACTTACTATATGCGGCCTAGACCTATGCGACAACTTATTTTATGTGGTAGTTGATCCTATGCGGCCTAGACCTATGCATCTATGCGGCAGTTGATCCTATGCGGCCTAAACCTATGCGATAACTTATTTTATGCGGTAGTTGATCCTATGCGGCCTAGACCTATACGCCAACTGATTCTATATGGCAGCTGATCCCATGCGGCCTTGATCCTTATGCGTGCATGCGGCCCCTTGCACACATTTTATTGGACTGGTTTTGTTTGAATGTTCCTTTGGACTTTATGGTTTGTTTGTGTGACTTTCATGACCACAAGAGTATTCGACCCATCCATATGTGTCATGACCCGACCACTTGTATCCGTGCTGATACACTTACTACGTGCTATGTATTCCTATGTGATATGTGTTCCTACGCGATTATATTACATGCTTACACTGCGGTGTACCTATGCCCTACGTGACATGTGATATGACTCAATCTCCAGCATGGACATAAGGGTTAGTCAATGACCAAGCGTGGCCAGAATATGTTGATTGTTGCATCACGCTAGGGTAAATCCAAATTAAACTATCAAGTGACAAAGTGGATTCATATCTAGCATGGCCGTACAATGGTACGTCATATAAGGGGAATACCATGTGACCACACCATGTAATTTCAGTTAGCAATAGGGTTAACTAGGCAACTAAACTTATAGAGCATTGAGAAGGAATGGAATCTCGAGATCGTGCCTAACTAGCCACCTCTAGTCATCTGAATTAGGGTGTGCAGGCTAGTCCCCATGGATATTGTTTAAATCATCATTAGTGGATGGCAATATCCGACTATTATACTATACTATGTGTTCTATGCGATTATAGCACGGTGGCCTTACGAGGGACCGGTGCGCAATACTATGTGCTATCCAATAATTTATGGCTCGGCTAACCCTGCTAGTACCTGGTTCGATCTGAGGATTCTTATATGCATAATATCTCTGGGATAACCCAGACTCCATCTAGTAAGCCGTGCAAGTGATTGGCCGATTATATGACTGAGCTTGTTTATATATTGTATTTATTGTCAAATAGTCTAGGGACATGGTCTATCATGGTGCGATGGCCTAACCCTTGTCCTTGTTTGGTTGTAGGGTTATATTATTGGTCACGATAGGCCATGAACCAAAACTATGAGACATATATATATATATATATATATATATATATATATATATATATATATATATATATATATATATATATATATATATATGTCTATTTCATAACCTGGTTTTATTTCTTTATTTCGTGCTTTCTTTGTGGTACTTGCTATTTGGGGTATAACTCCACTGGTTTTGCATGGCCAGGTTTACCCGATGATCAAGCGTAATTTCTCCTGAATCATGGCGTGCACCAGGCGGATGGCCACTGAGAAAAATAAGTGGGTTTCATGATCACTACTCGTTATTGTATATTTTAATCTTTTGGGCATTTAGCCACTGATACTTATTAGCCATAAATCTGGATATTTAGTTTTCTTTACATGATTGTAATTAATCAGACTATAGATGACCATGGTCATGTACTTTTGATACTCTGTCAGCTTTCTTATTTTGTTCAGCTGGTTTCCAGAATATCGTGGCAGGATATTTGGGACGCCTTACTTTCTTTTCATATATGTTCTATGTTTACTGTTCTTGCTTTACTGATTGAGACAATAGATGTGCTGTGTGACCCTAAGTGACTTGCTTGTAGTATGTACCCCCTTATCTAGTTACAATCGTGACCACCGTACGGCGTTCTATACCTTATACGGGGGAGCTGGCCATGTCCATCTCCGTATTTCGGTACTAGGGAGCTGGCCATGTCCGTCTTCATATTTCGGTACTAGGGAGCTGGCCACATGCCCCTTACCGGTAGTCTTTTCAGTCTTTAGGTTCTGAAAATACAACATCCATCAGGAAAGAATATTATCGAGCAATGCATATCATGAGTAATCCAACTAATTGAGAGTTAGATGAATGGGTTTTCAGGTGTATGTAATACATAATGTACTGACAGTCCCAAAGAAAGACGGGCAAATCATTTTCCACAGACTTTCAGCAAACCACCGTTGGCACACGTAATATTAGACATACGACCAACCGGTATATAATTTTGTATTATACCTGCGTCACCTGTCAAGTGAGAAGAAGCACCAGAATCAAGGACCCACTTCTTCGACTGTACCACATATGCCGCTGAGTACCCTGCGGTGGACCTAAAAGTAGAAGCTTCACCTCGATGTTAAGCTTGAAACTCAACAAAGTCTGCATATACTTTATCCTTCATTTGTACGGATCGGCCGTCAAGATCAGGAATATCTGAGGTGACATTAGCGGCAAAAATTTTAGTACACTGTCACTGAAAATGATCCTGTAGACCACAGTTGAAGCAAGTGCACAGTCGACCTTCATCACGACCGCCAATGCCTCATCCACCATCATGACCAACATTCTGGCCACCATATCGTCCATCACGACCACCATGAAATCCAGTACAAGCATCTCCCAGAGCAAATTGATTAGTGAGAGCATCACTTGGAGAGGTCTCGACGACCTTTGCTGTCCGTAGGACACAAAAATGAGCTTCCATTAGAGATGAAATATTATCTCCAGCAATGATCTGAGAGGAAGCTGAGTCTGTATCAGGACGGAGGGGGGGCAAGATATGCCATGACATGAAGTTGCTCCCATTAAGCCCTTACTTCATTGATATTCGTTTTCAGAGGTAATACATGGTAGACGCCGACGACCATAGCCTTAAAGGCCCGAAAGTGATCCTTATGAGACTTGTCATCCTGTTCCGCTTGGTAGACGCCGATGACCGAATCGTAGATACGATACAGGTCACATTTACCATCAAACGACATCGATAGGACCACCCATAACTCTTTTATTGTATTCGTGTTCTGAACCATGTCCTCTACCGATGGTTCCATTGAGTTCATCAACTGTGTAAACACTTGACTATCATTTGTCTCCCACTACTTAAATGTGGGATCAGTCATCTCTGGAGGGTTGTCAGTCAGATGCTTGGACAACCGTATTTTCTGAAGTATTTTCTCAACCTTCTTTTGCCATGTTGAGTAGCCATCTAGTCCGTCCAACCGTCGATCGACGAGTCAAATTGGAGAAATTGTCGTGCCAGTGCCTGTTGGTCCCGCCAATGCGTTCGTGACACCAGAAGTAGTAGCACTGCTAGTCGCATCAGTGTTAGTCATCTTACACTTGATTCGACTGTCGCTGGATCTTTTCAACCCCAATAATCATATCAACTTTACCGATGCGCTATCAATGTGGCCAGAACCGGCACACGAATGGAAAGTAGAGATCATATGGGGATCATACAAGCCAAGTCAAAGAGGTAACCTAGGTCACTCTCTGTGTAGATCCTGATGTAGATATCGGAGTAGGACAAAAACAAAGATTCATGTAAACAAGCAACTTGTCTACTCTTTGTTAACTCCTGGAGCCGTAATCTAGGAACAGAGGTTGTGCAAATAAATCATTGTCTACCCTCTGGCTTTGATATATGCTCATGAAGTCGTAATCTAGGAACAGAGGTTGTGCAAACAAATTATTGTTTACCCTCTGACTTCGATATACGACCTTTTTTTTAGAAATTAGGGTTCAGACAGAAAGGAGGGGCGGCGGCTGAGGGTTAGGGCTGGTGGCAGGGAGGCGAGGGGGCTAGCGGTAGGGAGGCAGGTGTGTGGGAGGGGTGGCGACAGGGAGGCAGGGGGTGCCAGGGAAGTCGGCAGGTGGGTGCTAAGGAAGCAGGCAAGGGGGTGAAGGGGGGTTGAAGTTGGCGGCTAGGGTTTGGGGTAGAGTTTTTTTTATGGGGGAGAGATAGAGGTGGATGGGTTATGGATATGATACCATATAGAATATGAATGATAGATTAATACATTAAGAGAAGAGGAGAGTACATTATATAGGAGAGGCTAACCCCTCTCCCTATTAGTCTACCCGATGTGGGACTAAACTCAACTTAACACATAACTCAACACAACGCTTAATTTCTTTATTAGATGATGATGCTAATAAACTTCTTTATAATCTAGAGAATTGGGAGCACTGTTCTGGATCTAAGTTCTGGTAAGAAACACCTTTTATAGTAGTCAAGAGTAGATTATGAACAGTCAGACTCAAAGCAACTGGGCCACAAACAATGGTTTAGAATATGTAGCGATCTGCATGTAGACATACGTAACTACTTTATATATATCAATTGATTTCACTTGGTCAAATATATTGATGAGCTTGCATGACATCCATACATATACCAGAAGTAAATGTTTAACATATTGTTAAGCTAAGCTAAATACAACCAATTGACGAACAATTAGTCGCTGAAACTAAAATTTAACATTTAGAAATTTAACATTTGGATATCATGATTGATGATTTAAGATATTGCTCAAAAGGGTAAGAGTCATCATGCAACAATAATTATCTGAAACTTGCAACACTGCTTAATCTAGTCATATATGGTTAATACGCCCTCGAATTTTAGAAGTAATATTTCTAGCTTCAAGTGGTAAGGGGCTTCATAGGAGCATCATCTAAGAAAAGAAAAGGTAACCAAAAAATATTTAGGTATAGTTTCTCAAATCTACCATTTTAAAAGATAAAATGGAGATTATAAGGGTTATCTCATTCAAAATACAAGTTTTCAATAAGCATGACTCCAAAGGTTTTCCAAACATGTGAATTGGTTTTCCATCCTAAATTTGTTAGGGAAAAAATTTGCATACCAAACGTCACCTTAGTATCATATTTTACCATAATTTAGTTGGGTTCATAGGAAAATATGGTGATGGGTTTTGTCCCAAGTTTCTTGCATAACATGTATACTTAGCAAAATTTATTTTTATCTTAAACTCTTCTATATTGTTCTTTCTTAAGAGATTAATTCAATGTGTGCAAAAAGTTATATTTTTATATAATGAAATATAACTAGTCAAAGATCAAAATATATGTATTTTACATTTGATTTGATAATGTGTTAATGCCAGGTGTATTATTGTACTTCCTATCAGGTTTGGAGATAATGACATGAAGGTATATCAAGATAGGATGCTTAACATGCAAATTTATATTTGTAAACTTTATTACATTAAAGAAAATATATGAAAATACAGTTTTGTAATAGTAAATATACTTAGAATCATCAACCATTTAAAGTTAAAATATTGCAGTAGTTAACTTTTTTTTTTAGTTCTTTTAAGTATTACCTAGTACCTACACATAATTAAAACAAGTACCTAAACAACATAAAATCATCAAAAAATAAATAACAATTAACTACTAACAAACTACGGATGCAACAAAAACTTATGTGGTCTAGAGTCCAGCTCAGTCTACTAGTGGTACACCGTGGTATACCGACGTTACACCGATGGTATACCGCCTATAAGAATTAGGTATAGATATTGGCTCAAATCAACATATGTTCGGATAGTGTGATCAAATATGGACGGTCGGGATTTTTGTTGAGCTAATTTAGAAATTTTATAATCCTAAATTAGGTTAACCTATATAAATAGGCTAAGGGGGGTTACTCAAAATAAGCTCAATGAAAGATATTCAATGGAGCAAGTTCGTAGGAATCTAAGAGAAAGTCCGTACTTTACTCTTAGGACTTACCTTTTGAGATAGTCTGAAAGAAAGATCTATTCGAGGAGGCGTATGCTTCTTCCATAGAGATAATCACAAGGTTGAGTGAGTGATTTCAATTATAATTTCTTCGTCTTTCTTTATATTGGTGACGGGTTTAAATTGGGGACAAAGAGTTCCATATATATTATAATCTATCTTGAATTATTAATAGGGCTATTTGATATTACCCCCCTCTTAGATTAGGTATATTGATATTATCCCCATGTTAGATTAAAAGTTGAGAATACCCCCCCTGAAAGTGTCGTTAAAAACTCTTTAACGACACTTTCAAAACTCATTAACGACACTTTCAGGTTTTTAACGACACTTTCAGGGGGTTATTTTTAACTTTTAATCTAACAGGGGGTAATATTATTATACCTAATCTAAGAGAGAGGCAATATCAAATAGCCCTTATTAATATATATAATACAATTCCCCAATTTGCATGGTGCATTGAGATAGTTTGTTGCCTCAGAGAACCATTTGGATTTGGATTCAGACAAAGACCTGCTCGGTTGAGGCAGATAGGTGTTTCTTCAAGGTATATGATTTTGATCATTCTCCCATTTACCTTTATACTAAATAAAAAAGATGTTGCATGTTTAGTTTTATGCTATGAATTTTATTGCATGCTAATAAAAATAGAATAATCAAGAGAGTAATTTATTTCTTTAACTTGTTGTTATAGAACATGGAATTGTTAAACTGTTGATATAGATACGTGTAATGTAGATACCTATAACATGGATTATCAACTTGCTGTATAGATGTGGATTTTTGTACCTTTGAATTATATGTTATCATATGGAGTATAGTTTTATTGCTATATTTTAGATGTGTAATATAGTGTTGTGGTGTTGTATCTTATGGAATATATATAGTGATGTGGTTTCAAAGGAATAGAAACATGGAAAATTTTGGGCCCGTTAGGTCGCTAAGGTAGTATCCCTAGATTGGAAAGAATAGAAGTACGAACGATGGCTTGGAGAATATGGAAATGAAGAATAGATGTATTAAAGTTATTTCAGTTTTTGTATCATGTATAAGTTTATAGTTTAACTTTTCACGCATTTGCATAATCATGGACAACTTGTGCACAAGATTTTGGTTTCTTGAGCGATCGTTGGGACACCGGGATTGTGTAGGCCTAGGAGGACCCAAGTTTATAAGTGTTACACACAGGTACTTAGGGTTCTTCAGTGGGACTAGCTACCGGCACACAAAAGAATCATCGTCTTACCATGAATACTCCAAGATGACATGTCGCTAGTGACCTTGATATAGTTAGGCAGCATACTAATGTCCTCTGCATGTAGGCATAACATGTTGAGGGATAAATACACGATACACTTATATTTTATGAATACTAACGATTGTCCTCTACAGGGACACCCTTGTGACACGTTTATTTTATATTATCAAATGATATCGTTGTTTTGACAGGAATAAGTACTTGGTAAGATCAACTTTGTTGTGTGACACTTTTATACTTGTGGACACATGTATGCTCATTTATGTAACTGATCCTAAGGCTAGAAGGACCAATGTAACCGATCCTAAGGCTAGAAGGACCACCAATATTTGTCTGTACTTACTTAATCGTGTTAGTTTTAGTTGAGTTGGCTGGAGGTCACTCACTAGTGCTTTCCCCAATGTACTGAAATCCTAACCAGATCTTATCAGATACGGAGTTTTCTCGGACGTGCTGAGGCGTTGGAGATCGGTTGACAACTTGAAGCATTACGGGTGGAGATGTTAGCTCTATGTATATAAGGACATAATATATGGAACATCATTGCTTATATAATTCTTGAGACATAAACCTTGTGGCATATTTTATTTATTTAAGAGAGAGTGATCGTAATCGAATTATTCTTTGGCTTCGAGCCATTATAAATTTTCTTTGATATTATCAATAAAGAGAATTATTTTTCATATATATCATATATATTCAACTTTTCTACTTATTTTTTCTGTATGACTTTATTTCTAAAATATTCTATCAAACGTGTATGTGCTTATCTCTCACACGTGTAATTTTTTACATCATTACTTCCAATAGCAACTTTCGACTTTGGGAAATCGGAATATGTCATTTTGGTATCAAAGCACGACTTTACATCCTTGCACCCTCAATTGATTCTCTTCAACTTTGAGTTGCTTTAATGATCTAATTCTTTGACTCGCCTCAATGTTCTGCTGAGTGATCCATACATATATTATAACTACATATGTGTATTTTGTTGATCAGGAATAGCTTTGAAAAGTAGTAGTATATGGTTTAAGCTGACTGTGAGGCGGGATATTTTGGACGAGGATAAGTTGGATTTTGAATGAGAAATAAGCTATCAGTAGAGGTGTTGAAGTTAGATTTGAGCATTTTTGATGTGAGTCTGGAATGAGTTAAGATTTTCATGTGGATTGGTTGCAGCTTGATTTTAGTGATTTACCAAGTGGAAAAGAAGCAGATGTTATGTTTGTGATCGATGGGATCATCATGGTAAAGATTGTCCGGAAGGGACATTGGCTCCAAGCATAGAGCAAGAAAGTTAGTGTACAGCGTGGCTAGATCCCTGAGTGGTGTATTGGATAGCCCTAGTGGTGCTTCCAGAAATTAATAATTTGGGTATCAATGAGTCTATCAGCAATGTATGGGGTAGTGCAAAACCGTCACTACAAAAAAAAGCTTTAATATAACCCTTTTAAAATCGTAAATATAACCCTTTATAAAAAAAATTATAAAATTTGAAGAGAGTATAAATATGACGAGTTGATGTCGAAAATGGCCTATTATAATGCTTACTATAATAGTCATTTTTATAGCGTTTTATATTATAAACGTTATATATGATTTCTAAACCTTTTTTGCCAAACCCGACTCTGCCCGCTACTTTTTCACCCCTATCAAAACCTCTCCTCTCTTCCTCAAACCCAAAGTTTGATTTCCACAATCTTCTGCCATCCGCCTAATTTTAAAGCCCTAATCTTCCGCCATCAGCCTCGTGCTGGACGTCGATTCCGTGTCCGATTGATCAGGACTCCCTTCTCGAATTTCTCTCAAATGTAAGAAAAAGCCCTAACGCTAACTCTATAATCTCCAAACTTTCGTTCTTTTTTTGTTCTGTACTGATCTAATAATACTTTATTTATTTTAACATAACCATGGCAACTATTGGCAGTCTTTCAATGAAATACATGTCCTAACTCATCTCCTGGAGTACTTACTAGTTGCTGGCAACAAAGAGTATCCACCTGTGTGCAAAATCCTACGGGGATCCTTGGCCAGGTGCACTAGAAATAAGTTCTAACTTTGCAATGCCTTATTTGCATCCCCAACGGCAAAGCTAGGGTCTGCACTGCTTGTAGCCTAACCTGCCATGATGATCATGAGGTATAATCCATCTTTTTTTTCATGTGGTATAATCCATCTTTTGTTAGCGTTTGATAAATTTGTTGCTCGATGAGTTATATCTAATATGAGGATGCCAGGGATTTGTTTGTGGTAATGTCTCAACTAAACACAATATGTATAACTTGAATTACGAAGCACATATACGGCTATGGGATCCGGACATTATACGATGTGGGTACAAAGATACGCCAAATCTCAAAAATGTAGAGGATATGATATGCAAGATTGATCTTTATATTGTTGACCTAGTTTTACTTAAATATGATATTATTATTTGCACCAACTGGGTGGCACAATGAGGACACTGCAGCAGGACATAAAATATCACTGTGTGCCTGTTCCTTAATACTTTTTGGTATAAGGTGTAAAAATACATGTGAGATAATTTCCTCCAAGAGGACTTAATTTTGTAGCATGACATGTGAACACAACTTTGCAAAGATTTGCACTTCCGTGCAAACTTAAGGATGTTAAAGGGTTTTAATCTCTAGATGCATTGTATATATCAGACCAAGGAAGACACTAACAGAGATTAAAATATTCATTATGATTTAGATGTAAGGTGGGGTGCTTCTCTCTCTATAGGTCATAGTTTATTTGACTTGTAGAGAGAGGACAAAGATTTGTGATTTTAGTTCTTTAAGTTTGTTGCATAGTCTTTTTGCTCTTTGTTTGAATGTTTGTTTATCTTAGACCAACAGATTTGAGTATATTACAAATTATACTATAAATTGTTTAAGTTGGTCCATTGGAAATGTACTGATGATATATGCTATTTGCAGCTGCTATGTGTACCTAAATACCTCCAGATAGCTGCGGTTGCAGAATACTCGGAGCCCTATGAGTTGCTAGGTTGGAATTGTTCTCAAATTATTGAATTCTCATGGCATAATTATTTCAATCAGGGATGTAAATGTCCTTTTAAACCACAAGTTGGCAGTTGAATGATAACAAATGCTCTATTAGCTAGTCATCTCATATACACTCTTTTCAATTTTGTTTGTGTATATGATGCCGCAGGACTTCTCTCTCCACTTGAATTAACAAATGTAAAATAAAGTGTAGGATCCTATGAACTTATCTCTCCACTTGAATCAAATGTAAGTGAAAGTGTAAGTCCTTTTGTGCTTTAAAAAAGATAGCTTTTTTGGCTTCTATTCCGCACTCTCTAAGTCCTACATGATTTCAGTAGTAGGAGTGGTTCATCAGGCAAAAAACAAAAAAACAAAAAAAAACCCCAACAATTCTATCAAAAACTTCATATTAACGTATATTTTGCTAATGTGTTGCAAATGTAATCCTATTTCAAATGGCTAGAGAAAAAAAAAGGATTATTTTTTTGGAAGCATGTCAATCTTAAGTTGATTATGAATAATAGATATTTAGTAGAATACTTGGCTTGCTTATTATTGATATGGAGCTACATATATATAGGAGAGGCTAACCCCTCTCTCTACTACTCAACTCCATGTAAAACTAAAATCCTTTAATACTCTCAACACTCCCCCTCAAGGTGGGCGATAGATATCAATCATCCCCATTTTGTCACATAGTTCAGAAAGACTCAATGAATTAAGACTCTTAGTAAAACAATCTGCGACTTGCTCTTCTGAGAAAACATGATCGAACTTTAATATCCCTTTCTCTAGCTTCTCTTTGATGAAGAACCGATCGATCTGGATGTGCTTTGTTCTGTCATGCTGAACTAGATTGTTAGCTATACTTAGTGCAGCTTGACTGTCACTTAGAAGGCTCAATGGTGTTCCATGGTCCAGCTTTAACTCTGTCAGCAGTGCTTTTACCCACAACAACTCTGATACTCCCAGAGCCATAGCTCTATATTCTGCTTCAGCGGTCGTTCATCCTACCACATACTATTTCTTGCTGGTCGATCGTGCTACCACAGACTATTTCTTGCTTCTCCATGAGACTAGGTTACCTCCCACAAAGACAATATAACCTGAGGTAGACTTTCTGTCGTCCATACAGCTTGCCCAATCTGCATCACAGTACCCCTCAACACCCACGTGTCCGTTGTTCTTGAACCATACCCCTCTTCCATGAGCCCTCTTCAGATATCTCAGAATATAAAAAAATGTATCCATGTGGCGCTTCCTTAGATCATGCATGTAGCGACTCACTACACTCACAGCAAATGAGATATCAGGACGAGTGTGGCCTAGATAAATTAATCTGCCTACAAGTCTCTGATATCTCTCACGATTAAACTGCTCTCCTGTCTCTGCCCCCAACTTATCTTTCTGATCGATTGGAGTGTCTGTTGATCGACATCTCATCATACCAGTTTCTATGAGAAGATCTAGTATATACTTTCTCTGAGAGGACAATCTCATCTCTTTCTCGAGCCACCTCAATCCCGAAAAAATATCTCATCATTTCCAAGTCCTTTACTTTAAATCCTTGGCAAGGTTTGACTTCAGCCGGGTAATCTCCTCATCACCTATGATCACTATATCATCTACATATACTGCAAGTATAGTGATGTGGCCTCTCGCATATCGGAAGAAGACCGTGTAATCTGCATTGGTCTGGCTGTACCCTATGCCTATTACAGCCTTCCTGAATCTTTCAAACCAGGTCTGAGGAGATTGCTTGAGTCCATACAGTAATTTTTTCAGCTTACACACCTTTCCTGTTGACTGCTTCGTACAAAAACCCTGGGACGTCTCCATGTATACTTTCTCTTGTAGATCTCCATGAAGAAAGACATTCTTCACATCCAATTGATGAAGTTGCCACCCATGATTTGCTGCAAGAGAAATCAGGGTCCTTACAGTGCTCATCTTTGCTAATGGAGCAAATATCTCATCATAGTCGATGCTATAGGACTAAGTGAATCCCTTTGCAACCAATCTTGCCTTGTATCGCTCCACCTTTCCTTCTGGCGTCTTATTTACTATGAAGACCCATTTGCATCCAACTGTTCTCTTTCCTTTAGGTAATGGAACAAGTTTTCATGTCTCATTTCTTTCAAGTGCCCCAAGTTCCTCCAACATTGCAGCTTTCCACCTTGGATCTTCCTTCACTTCCTACCAACACTTAGGCAAAGAGGTTGTGTCTAACGATGCAATAAATGCTCCATAAGTATGAGATAGATTAGAGTAGAATAAAAAATGGGCGATGCCATGTTCATAACTATAACGATTAGAGAATCTTCCTGCATTACTGCGATAATATCTCCTTAAGGGAATAAGAAAGGACAAGGAGGAGAGATCATACAATCCGAATAAGAGGGATCCGTATCCGAATCAGAGGGATCCGGTGTGGGAGGTGCATCTTCAGGAGTTGGGACAGGGTTAGGCGGGGGACATGGCACAGTAGGGACAATAGGCACAGTAGTGGATTGCTACTTTCTTCTTCTGTAGACTTGGAGTTCTGTAAATTTTTTTGTAGTCTGTTCCTCTCCCTGTACTGCAGCGTCACTTTCTTCCTCCTTATTGTGAGATTCCTCATCACTTTTCTCCCCCTTGTTCTCTTAGACCAACTTTCATTATTAGGCATAGAACTGACCCGACAATCACGTTTGGGCCCATCTCTCCCTCACTCCTAACACCTCCTGTATTAGGTGTGTCACCAAATGCGGAGCCTTCACCTAAACCATTATGGTAGTATGGTTCCATCTCTCTGAATGTAACATCCATGCTCACATAGAGCCTTCGTTCCACAGGACTCCAGCAAGAGTATCCCTTCTGAGTCCCTGAGTAGCCAATAAAGACGCACTTCACTGTCTGAGGGTCCAACTTTTCTACCGTAGACCTATTATCCTTCACAAAACAAACATATCCAAATACCTTTGAGGGAACAATGTACTTGTTCTCACCTGTAAGCAGCTCAAACGGTGTCTTCCATTCTAATACCTGAGAGGGCATCCTGTTGATGAGATATGCAGCCGTCAACACGGCATGTCCCCACAAGTATTTAGAAACATTCATAGCAAACATCATTGACCGTGCCACTTCTAATATGTGCCTATTCTTTCGCTACGTCACGCCCATTTTGAGCTGGTGTATAGGTTACATGAAGTCTGATGTTGTATCCCATGGACTGATAAGTATTCTTCAATAGTCTTTTTGGTGTATTTTGTTCTATTGTCAGACCTCAAAGTCTTCACCATAGCACCATATTGTGTTGTAATCCTACGACAAAAATCTTGAAAGCATGCAAATATATCACTCTTACTCTTCATTTGATATACCCAGGTGACACTAGTGTAGCAGTCAATAAAAGTGACAAACCACTTAAAACTATTAACAGTAGTTGTAGGACAAGGTCCCCATACATCAGAATGTATCATATCAAAAGCAACTAAACTTCTATTTCCAGAACTCACATACCAGCTTCTAGTATGTTTTCCAAGTTCACAAGCATCACAAACCAACTTTTGCTTATTAGCCTTATGATACATAGAGGGATACATCTGACTTAGTAGACTGAATGAAGAGTGTCCCATACTTTGATATTGGAGTAATAATTCTGCTTCTATAGTCCTTCGCGGCTCCTCCTGTTGTGCTTCATCTACCAGTGATGCCAGTGCTGCATCCAGCCCACCTGTCGAAGTACCATAGCCCTTTATGCTAAGTGCTAGTCCCTAACCGTCTTTCTGTTCCCTTCTCCAGAAAATTATCTTAGGAATGTCAAAAAAAAATAACGCAATTAAATTGAAGAACAATGACACTAACGTATAATAAATTAACAGAAAAAGATGGAGCATGCAAGACATCAGTAAGAGTCATGGAAGGGGGTGCATTCAACTGTGCCTTTACCTACAGTGGTTCTAGCAGTACCATCAGCAGTCTGAATGCTTTCAGGCGTTGCCAGGTGAGTGTAATCTTGGAACTCATCATGGGCACCCGTGACATGGCAGGATACCCCAGAGCCAATTATCCAATTTAGACTTCCTGGTCTATGGGTAGATGCAAGGGCATGAGCACGTATACATATGCTTGTATGGGCATAGTAGGTGATTGTTACCCCCGGAGGTAGTTGGAGTCGATGCCCCAGTGGTGTTGGCTCGACTGTCGCTGGTTCAAAGTATCATGCTCCTCTACATTTCTAGCATTTTTCTCTCACTATGGGTCATATCGGATGACTGACTCTCATTTTTCCCATCTGCCAGGTTTGCATTGTGCCCTCCAGAATAATTACCTCTGCCTCCGCCATAGCCTTCTCTGGCACCTCTATGCCCTACACGGCTACATCTGCGGCCCCTGGACTAGTCTTTTGGAGACTTCATACAGAATCTGATAAAATGTCCAGGGTTCTCTACAGTTGTAGCACCCTCTCCATCCGGAAGGGTTTGGTTTAAACAATGCTAGAGATGATTTTTTTCCAGAGAGCTAGTGGTGTTAGGCATTAGTTTCAGTCGTGCCTCTTCTTATGCCATAGCAGCTATGGGCTCCTCCAGTGATGGTTTGCCCAGGTTGTCCAAGTAGGACATTCCTTCTCTGCTCGAATTCTGGGTTAAGCCCCTTCAGAAACTTCATCATCTTCTGTCGCAAAATATACTCCATGAACTTCTTATAATATTTCACAAATGTCGATTCCATTTGCTCATCCTCCACGCCAATAGGATTATAGTGGTCGAGATCTTACAAATACTTCTCAGCAGGGCCGCATACTCAGAGATGGTGTGATCTTCTTGGACCACCTTATCAAGTTCATCTTGTAGTTGGAAGACCCTTATAGGGTTGGCCGATCTTGAGTATATGTCTCTCAGCGTCATCCAAATATCACCAGCACCCTCCATTGCTTTCACGTTGCCTGACACTTGGTTGGTCAGTGAGGCTGTCAACCATCCAGCAATAACATTATTGAGGATTTCTCACACATCAAACTCCCGTGAGGAGTGATCTTCAGGTGCCTTGGTTTGGCCATTCACATAGCCTACCAAGCCTCTTGCCTTCAGAGTCCGTATCGCCTGATGCGACAACTTTAAGTAGTTGAAAGTACCCTCCAACTTTATCTCCAGTTTTTCCAATTTCCCTATTTTGTAAGGTGAATGATCCATATCTGCTGTGTGCAACACGGGATCTAGTCTCGGTCAGCCCCCTAGAGAAGAGATCATCCAATAAAGCCTTAATCTCTTGGGCCGTGAGCTTGCCGTAGATTGTCTCCTTTGTCTTCTTTTTGTCCTCTTCCATCAGCAAGGCGGTGGCAGATCTAGATCGTCTCCACCTTTGATCGTCATCTTCTCCACGTCTATTGTTCCTTCTTCAGTGGCAGCGGTGTCCCTGAGAGCCGCTGCTTATGTCGCATGCACGACTTTGACCCGAGGTCGCATAGCCTGACGAGAAGGAGAGGAAAGAACCGACAGTTGTAGTCGAGATCAGGAGTTCACATAAAAGTTCTCTCACTAATATACCTCGATCTAACTAGCAACTATATAATTAATATTCCGATTACAACTTGCTGCTACAAAAAACGATAACCAAAAAATTAAACTTCTCGTTCTTCCTTGCAATTGTAGTTGCATTTGGACATACCGAATTATAACTCGCAGAAGAGAAGAATAAGAAGAAGAAGAAGAAGAGGGAAGGGGGCTTGTCACTACCACATTTTTTAAGAAAGGGTATTTTGGTCATTTCATAATTAATTAAATATGTGTATATTGTATATTTATTTCTTGTGTTATTTATTTATTGTTAGATGTTACATTATAGTTTGGACTTGTGTTAGTGGACCTAAGTAGATTAGACATGACTCTTGGACCAACATTATTTCTAGTTAGACTTGAGCCCAACAAACAAGCCCAATTCATTAAGTTGGTGATTAATTAGTCAAACCATTAGGAGAAGAATCTTCCTTCCTTAATTACTTCCTTCATGACAAGCCCATAGGGGGTGTTTTAGACATTACATACTTGTTTGAACCCCAAGCAAGGGGGCCGGTCACTATTTAGGGAGAGGAGTTTCTCTCTCCTCTTTTCTTTACCCAAAATTCTAGATCTAGAATTTTTTTCTTCCAAATTCCTTCATCCTTACACCAATTCCTACCCAAATTATCTTCCAATTCCTTCTATACTCACCATTGGAGGCTATTGTAACAAGGAGGAGGCATGGATCTACAAGAAGGTGAAGAGTGCACAAGTTGAAGGCTCTTTGCATCCATTTGGAGACTTGCATTGGGAATCCATCTCCAATAGGTACATCTCAAAATTTTCCTTTTAATTAGACTTTTAATCTATAGTTTAATCACTAAAAATCCTCTCATGTACTAGGACTACCCATAGAAGGAGGAATTAGGTTCATAGGAGGCCCATGGAGAAAGTTATGTTGTGTTTTATGTCAATTTTGGGGAGAATTCTAAAATTGGCACATCATGTGTTTGTCAATAGGTCAATTAGACCAAATTGACATGTATTTGGTTGTGCGAGACTAGTGTCGTGTCCACAATTGGATACGTATAGGCCGTATCATGACATCTTGGTGATAAAGGTTGATTTATAGGTTTTTTCTTCGACACAGGGTTTGAGCATGTCATTTTTTGACACGAACACGCAGTTGAGTAGCTAGCACTTTTTATTATTTTTAAACAAGATATTAGTCTTGCTCACACCATTGGTGATGTATTTGGTGATGTGTTGGGGTTGTATCGCAAGCGTATCATATATTTGGTATGATACGGGTGCGATAAACTTCAACTTCAAGTGTTTAATGAATTATTTTATACTCTATTTAGTGTTGAATATATCTATTTCATGTTGTATATATATATATATATATATATATATATATATATATATATATATATATATATATATATATATATATATATATAAGTTTATATCTTTATGCTCTTGATATATACTATGTATATATGTGGCTAGTGGTGTATTGTATTGTTGTTTTAGTGTCAGCTTGTATAGGTGGGGGAATGGACATGTGTGTTTAGTCGAGCACATGTGGGAGGAGTTGTGACTACAAGGTTGTGTAGTGTACTATCTGAGCCAGGGGGATCTGAGGTCAGCAGTGCATTTCGTGCACTGCTCTGTGAGCAGAGAGCAGACCAACAACAACAACAGCTGTGATGTTGTCAATAGGCAGCATGTAGCAGTCAGGTTTAGCATTAGAAATGCAGCAGTATAGGCAGTAGGTAACTCAGTGCATTGAGTCCATGATGAACTGCACTGGCTGCTGCATGTGCCAAGTTGTGCACAGACTTGTGTACATGTGTAGTACAAGTTTGCTCGAGCAGCAAGTGAAGGTTGAGGGGATCGAGTTCAGGTATGTGTAAGAAATTTGATACGAGAGTGTTTGAGTAAGAGGGTGTAGAGCTTGTGCAGTTTAGTGGTTATAGTGAGTCTGTGTCATGGGTAAGTATTAAGTGATAGTTTAGTTTGTGTTTAGTATTGTATAGAACACTAAGTGAAGTGTAGGTTAGATAGTATCAGTGAGTACCAGTAATCTAGAGTATCAGTTGAAAGTGAGTTGATGAAAGACTGGACTGAAAAGGAAGGGGGGGGGGGGGGGGGGGGGGGGGGGGCACTGCTGGAGACTTGAGGGGTGCACCCAGATAAGTTAAGGATGACAGTTAGTTGGTTAGTTGTAGATGTTAGTATTTTAGTATATACATGTTAGTATATATATACTCTAGTTATTGAATGTTAAGTTTTATTTAATGTGTTAGCTAATGTTAGATGTTATGTTAGTCAGTTAATAGTTAGCTAATATAGTAAGTTAGTTGGTATCTTGTATCTATATATATGAGTTGGTATAAATATGGGATGGTATTTATATATATGCACTAGTTAGTTAGTGATAAGGGTATTAACTAAGGTTAGTTTAGAATTACCTTGTGTTACCAAGGTCAGGTAAGGTTAGGTAATGGAGTTGACTTAAGGTATTGGGTCAAGATGGGTTAGATAGTGTGATACCGGGTTGGCTCAAAGCCAAGTATCCATTAGGACTAGTTTAACTAGGAATACTAGTATGTAGTATATTTGTATAAATTATATAGTATTTTCATATATATATATATATATATATATATATATATATATATATATATATATATATATATATATTTACGTATCTTACGATACGGTATAGTATTAGTATCCTAATATAGCTAGTATAGCCTAGATACATAGTGTATGGACCCAATATCCTAGAGATGGACTCATACAACCTAGAAATAGCTAGTTTGACCAAGTTTGCCTAGTTTGACCTATTGTTGACCTAGTTTTACCGTTTTGACCTAGAATTGACTTTATGACCTATATTTGAACTAGTTTGACTTATTTTCATTCCAGAATCTTGTGTTGATGTATATTCCATATTTAGGTCTTAGAGGCACCGTTCCGAACATATACGATATTATTCGTCGGATTTCAGGCAAGTACATTCTCTGAGAGTTTTTCATTTATGATATCCTCTATGTTTCTTGTATTTAGTGTAGATATCCTTGACTTTCTTGACACTTGGTTACACGGATTGGTATTCATGGATCTTGTCATGAGATATTATTCTAGTAGTTCCTGGCGTATCTCTTGTGCGAGCCCCGTTCTTCTTGTGCGAGTATGGATACTGATTCATGAGAAGATTCGCAACTTCTTATAGGATTCCCTGTCATAATGTGCCATGGTTGGATCCACTATACCAGTCGGGGGCAGAGAGTATTTAGTGTAGATATATGATCATTCCTCCAGAGTTCTTATTTTTTTTGAATAGTGTTAATCATACACCGCACGCATGATTAACCAGGCCCGTTGTTCTTGAGCAGTACCCAAGCCGATCGCATGTTGTCACTGGTACTCACTCACTTAGATAGTTGTTTTATTTCCCATATATGATGTCTGTATCTCCTGTATATATTTTTCGTATTTTCTTATTTCAGTATATTCCTGCCATGCTCTGTTCCTCCTGTATATGCTCTCTATTTACTGTTACATAGTTTTTATCATTTTTTGTAACTGCTTTTAGGGTTGTACTTTACTCCTTTCCTGACTGGATATATTTTTTCCAGATGATACTGAGGAGTGGTATCCCACTCACTACGGGCCTTAGGACGTAGTTAGCTTAGAGCTAGAGACTGTGGCTCAGGAGAGACTCATCTCGATTGAGACATATGGCACTTTACCAGTAGCTTAGTAAGATAGGCTTTTTATTGTAATGGATTTGACTCCAGCTTTTGATAGTTAGTACTTTATTCTATTTGAGACTCATTGGATATTATTTCTGTCTTGTGAGTTGTATTTGACTCTTCTGTTCTTTATATCATATTCGTGCGATTGTTTCATCTTATAGTTCTGTGATTGAGTATTCATATTTTATTGGTGACGTTATATATTTTGGTGATCATTATTGCTAGATAGTATAGTTTATCCAAATAACGCTCTACCGTCAATGCTGCGGCATAGGCTGGACGTAACCACGTTCTAGTGCCCCTACATCGGGTGCGGGTCATGACACATTTTTAGTGGTGTCCCATGCAGGTCTTCGAGGTCGCAATTAGCATGATTCGTAGTGGTGTTCTGAATTGAGTGCTATTACGAGCCTACTTCAGGATATAGGATATAGGCTATACGCTGAGAATACTCAATCACAACTAGAAAAATATCTATTACTTATTTCGATTGTTCTTCCTTGATATTGATAATTGAGCTTTAACTGTCATTCTTTGAATACATTCTATCTTGTGCCATATTTATCTTTTCTTTCGCTTTATCTCAGGATGTCGTCTAAGACTCGATCACAGCGTGGAGGTGCAGCTTCTGAGGGATCTGCGACTTCCCGAGAGCCTACACCAGCCACTTCTACGGAGATTGGCGTATCAGCTGCGTTCGGGGGTCCACCTCCAGTACAGAGAGCTGTTCCAGCTGTGTCTGAGGGACTTCCACCTCCACCTTTCGTGCCGACAGATGCGACTCAGGTGTTCGTATTGTTTCGCAAGATGCTGGAGGCTCAGAGGGCCCAGTCAGAGGCTCACCAGAGGCAGACCGACGTGTTGCAGTAGGGTATTGAGAGTGCTCATCAGCTTGCCGTGCTGCAGTAGAGAGAGGCTCCAGTCCAGCAACAGGTTGCTCCACAGGTTGCCCCATTTTGGCCGGATAGTATCCAGGACTTCAAGAAGCTGGAACCTCGGGTCTTCAAGGGGATCGAGGGCATCGTCTATGCTGATGATTAGCTCGAGGATATCGAATGTCTCATGAGGGTGTTCCATCTTGCTAAGGATCTAAAGGTTGAGGCAGTGGGACTTCAGCTGTTCGACATCGTCCGCACTTGGTTCAGGAATGAGCCATTTTTTGCTGATGCAGGACAGTCTTGGAAGGTGTTCAAGGACCTCTTCAAGAAGAAGTCCTTTTCTCAGACGGATAGATTAGACTTGGGGAGACGTCTTGAGAGCTATACCCAGGGGAGCATGTCTGTGGAGGAGTACACCACAGAGTTCGGAAGGTTGAGCCGATTTGCGGAGTACTTGGTGAGTGAGCCAGAGGTTCGGGCTATCCGCTTCAACGAGGGTCTGAATTGGGAAGTAAAGATCCTCATTCCATTTTTCTACCAGACGTATTCTGAGATACTTGCGGAGGCACGCAAGGTCGAACGGGAGTGGAACTTGAGGCCCAAGAGAGACCGCGATTCTTTTGTGGGGGCCAGTAGCAGCGCATGACCAGCTAACCATCCTCATCTCCAGTCTAGGCGTTTATAGCAGCCACAGCAGTATCCGACTCCAGCTTGGAAGTCGGTTCACCAGGCACCACAGCAGCAGCAGAGACACTCACAACACGCTTCCTGCCACTACTGTAAGAAGTCCGGCCATATCTGGAAAATTTGCAGAAAGAGGTTGGGAGTTTGTCTGTTTTGTGGCGTAGAGGGGCATCAGATGAGAGATTGTTCTACCAACCCTCATCGTACAACACAGGGAGCAACTCCAGCTCAGAGAGCACCGATAAAACCACGTGTAGTACAGCCGAGGGGACCGTCGCTTTGGACCCAACAGCAACGTTATGCCCAGCACCAGCATCAGGGAGGTGCACCTCAGTGACAAACATTTTCTATGACGGTCGAGGAGGCCGAGCCCACCCGAGGTATCATTGCAGGTTTTGTTCTCCTTGATTCTATTCCAGCTTTAGCATTGTTTGATAGTGGTGCTTCTCGTAGTTTTGTATCTGTTTCTTTTGCTTTGAGGCATCATTTGGTAGCTGAGTCTTTGCTTAGGACTGCAAGATCATGATCGGGGGAGGCATTATCCTGGTTAGTGATGTTTAGAAGGATCGGAGAGTTACTCTCGGAGGCCAGGAGCTGAGTGCGTGTATACTTGTAATGCCACTTCCAAGTTACGATATTGTACTTGGGATGGATTGGTTGAGTAGGCACCATGCTAGTATAGATTGCAGAGGAGGTAGAGTTTTGTTTAGTCTGCCAGGAGAGCCAGAGTTTAAGTTTGCTAGAGGAGCTTCGGAGTAACAAAAAAGCATTATCTGTGGAGCTATGGTAGAAGACAAGGACTTGTCACATCCGTTGATAGCAGAGTTCTTGGATGTGTTTCCTGAGAAGTTGCCAGGATTGTCGCCAGATCGAGATGTTGAGTTCTTTATAGACTTGGTGCCAGGTGCAAAGTTGATTTCATAGCATGTCTATAGAGTAAACAACAACAAGCTGGCCGAGCTGAAGAAGCAAATGGATGAACTGCAGGATAAGGGGTTTATCAGATCCAATTCTTCACTGTAGGGAGCCCCGGTATTGTTTGTACCGAAGGATTGATCAGTACGCATGTGCATCGATTACAGGGCATTAAATAATCTCACTATCAAGAATAAATATCTGTTGCCACGGATTGATGACCTGTTCGATCAGTTGAGTGACACCAAGGTATTTTCCTAGATAGACTTGAGATCAGGCAACCACCAGGTGAAAGTAAAGATGGAGGACATTCCGAAGACTACTTTTAGGACTCGGTATGACTAGTATGAGTTTATGGTGATACCGTTTGGGTTGACGAATGTCCCGACGGTGTTTATGAATTTGATGAACAAGGTGTTCCACCAATACCTTGACAAGTTCGTGGTGGTGTTCATCGATGATATTCTCATATACTAGAAGACGCCATAGGAGCACGAGGAGCATCTGCGGATTGTGTTGGATGTGCTGAGGAAGGAGAAGCTGTACGGTAAGCTGTCCAAGTGTGAGTTCTTCATGGACAAGGTAGATTTTTTGGGGCATATTGTGACAGGTAATGTGATTTCAGTGGATCCGAAGAAGATCGTAGCAGTGGAGTCTTAGAAGACCCCGAGTTCAGTGGCAGAGATCAGGAGTTTCTTGGATTTGGCAGGCTACTACAGAAAGTTTGTGCAAGATTTCTCGAGGATTGCTGAGCCGATGACCAGACTCACCAGGAAGGACGCGGAGTTTGTTTGGACAGAGGAATGCCAGGTTGATTTTGAGGAATTGAAGAAGAGGTTGACGTATGCTCCTATTTTGACGTTGTCGTCAGGGTCTGGAGGTTTCACTATTTATAGTGATGCATCAGGGAAATGGTTGGGTTATGTTCTCCAGCAGAATGAGAAGGCGATTGCCTATGCATCCAGGCAAATGAGAAGAACTATCCTACCCATGATTTGGAGTTGACAGCGGTCATCTTTGCTCTGAAATTGTGGAAACACTATCTGTATGGAGAACGTATGAAGATCTTTACAGACCACAAAAGGTTGAAGTACGTTTTCACTCAGAAGGAGCTGAACATGAGGCAACGTCGGTGTATAGAACTGGTGAAGGATTTTGATATATCCTTACAGTATCACCCAGGGAAGGCCAATGTAGTTTCTGATGCCTTGAGTAGGTATTCGGTAGCTATATTTCTGACAAGGGACCAGCATTTATTGGAGGATTTGGAGAGCCTAGGCATTGAGTTAATAATCTCTGGAATTGCAATACAGATGTGAGGTTTGCAGATACATTCGTATTTGATAGACAGGATCATGGCAGCTCAGTATGAGAATGTGTCTCTGAGGAGAATCAGAGCACAGGTTCGAGTCGGATTGGAGGATGATTTCACTATTGTAGAGGATGGTTCTTTGCGGCACGGTACTAGATTATGTGTGCCTACTGGGGAGCTGCGTGAGGAGGTGTTACAGGAAGCGCATCGCTTTCAGTATTCCATGCATCCAGGTGCCAAAAAGATGCATCGGGATATGCGAAATAGTGTAGTGGTAGAGCATTAAGAGGGAGGTGACACAGTTTGTATCCAGATGCTTAGTGTGCCAGCAGGCGAAAGCCGAGAGGTAGAGGACATGCGGTTTACTTCAGCCATTACCCATTCCGGAGTGAAAGTGGGAGCACATTACTATGAATTTTATTTTCGTACTTCCATGATCTCCAGGAGGGAAAGACGCGATTTGGATCATCGTTGATAGATGTTTGTGGTATTAAACGAAAGAATGGAAGATGAATTCAATATGGGGTTCACACGGAACCCGCCTTCTTTGGTTTACAAACAAACTTGTACAATTTGATCCTATACGAGGATATGGGAGTACAATTTATTTAATCTGGGTAAATATTGCTATAGGTGTCTGATCTGCAGTCGATCACTTTAGCCCTTGGACCATACGATGTTGAAGAAGTGCCGTAGAAGACAGGAAGCAGCTTCGAAGGTTGCAAAAGAGGGTGGATGCACAATGCCAAAGTCGTCGATCCCTGCTCTCTGCCTAAGCTCCGGATTCTCTCTCTCTCTCTCTCTCTCTCTTGACCTCCGGTTCGATCTTTCTTGGAAGTTCGACCTTGGATCTTTCCGACCTTCCAATTTTGACGACCTTTCTCCCTGGATCTGATATTGGTTTCTTGACCAATTTTTCGACCTTTTTCCTCATTGATAGAGGTCTCTATTTATAGAGTTTTGGTGACAGTGACCACTCCGTCGGTGTAAAAACCGAGGAGTGGAAAGCACAGCACTCTTTTACACAACGGTTAAAGTAACCAATGCCTGCGTATAGATGATCCTTTGAATGAGCGTGTGACGCGGGTCCAACTAAGGGACAAAACGCGTATAATCGCTACGAAGATCACGGCGTAGAAGCCACGTAGGTAGGTATCCATTGTGTAGAAGATGTTGGCATAGAAGCCAAATGTCTGTTACCATGGCATAGAAGCCACATGGTTATCAAACCGGCATAGAAGCCGAATAGGCGTAGAAGCCCAACAGGCGTAGAAGTCGAGTGGTCATAGAGGCCGAACAGGCGTAGAAGCCGAGTGGTCATAGAGACCGAGAGAGCACAGGAGCTGGATGGGCGTAGAAGCCGCTGCGTACCGTGCCAGAATGCTGATGGGGACGTCTTAGCCGGAATTACGGCTTTTGAAGATATAATCAAATCTCTTGCATTAAATGCCGAGATTTGCCACTATCCTGTGCATTAAATGTGGAGGCGTGTCTTTGAAGGTCTGCAACCCCTTCTGCACATCAGTCGCAGAGACGTGCCTTCAGAAACTGTCACCGCTCTGTGCATTTAGACGTAGAGACGTGCCTCGACCCCGTACGGAGTGCAGCTTTTCATGTGGCAGGCGGTTTGTCTACTGCAGAACGTAAAACAGCTCGTGTCTGCCTGTGTAGAACAAGGCAGCGTATCCCTTCGTGCTTGTAAAAGCAGTTTACGCAAAGGGGATGGCGGTATTTGACAGCCTGGGTCGCAGTGCTGTGTCATCATTATAGTCGTCGTCTGGGTAGTCGAGCCGTATCCCTTTGTCAGAAGTCCAGACGTCAGGTTCATTGCAGGATCTTTATTGCAGGTTTGACAGTTTCACCTCGGAGAATACGAAGCATGTAATCACCCTAATTTTCAAATTTGTTAAAAACAATTTTTGGAATTTTTCTGCATTTTTCAAGAATTAAAATAGGTGTTTTGTGATTAAATAATTTTTAATTACTAATAATTAATATTAAAATATGACGAAAATAAGATTTTATGTTGTAGAATAGAAAACTGGACTTAGGGTAATTTTTCTGGAATTTATTGGGCCTCGGACCTAATTTAAAATACCTAAAAACTATTTAATTAGTTATTATTATTTATATATTTATTTTTGTATTTTCAAAACCATTTTTTTGGCCCAGCCCATTTGGGCCCAAGCCCAGCCCGCAATTGCTAGCGGGTCGGGTCGGGTCGGCCAGACCCGAACCGCCCGAGACCCGACCCACACGACCCTTTCCTCCCCCACCTACGTCCCCTCCGCGATTTCCGGCGGAGCTCCGGCCACGTCGTCTGGCCGCCCGCGTCGGACTCGCCCACGTCTCCCCTCTCCCCGCCATATCCGGCTAGCCACCCCCGCGCCTCCCCCTATAAAACCCCTCCTTCCCTTCACCTCCTCCTCCAGAATCCCCTCCCCTAAACCCTATCTCCGGTCGACTAGCCGGATGTTGAGTATACTATACCACATGTTGAACACGTAGGCACGCCGGTGCATGGGGGTGGCGATCCATTAAAACCAGTGGCACCCAGTCCAGGGCCATTGACGCCGACATTCGGGACAGAAACATCCGACTTGGTGGTACAACGTGGAGTAGAATTTGTCTCGCCACCCACCAACGCCTCGGCCATGCTCGACGTCGATGACGACGGGCCGCGCAGGTACAGGACCTTGGCGAGCTTACTTGACACTACCACCGTCCGCGAGCTCGATGTCGATGAGCTGCTCCTCATGGTTGACGAGGAACATACCACTTTCTTTGAATTCAAGAAACACCGATGTTGGCGCCAAGTGATGCTCGAGGAGATGAGCTCCATTGAGGAGAACAGTACATGGCACCTGGTAGACATTCCACCCGACCACCGTCCGATCGGTTTGAGGTGGGTCTACAAGCTCAAGAAGGACGAGCACGGCGCCGTCCTCAAGCACAAGGCTCGGCTCGTGGCAAAAGGCTGTATGCAAAGGCAAGGAGTGGACTTCGAGGAAGTGTTCACGCAGGTTGCTTCCTCGAGTCCATCCATTTGTTGATCGCACTCGTCGCGCATGAGGGGTGGGCGATGCACCACATGGACGTGAAGACGGCGTTCCTCAATGGCGACCTCAAGGAGGAGGTGTACGTCGCCTAACCTCCCGACTTTGTTATCGAAAGATAGGAGCACAAAGTGCTGAAACTTGACAAGGCACTATACGAGCTGCGGCAAGCACCGAGGACTTGGAACACCAAGCTTGACAGTTGCCTATTGTCACTTGGTTTCCACCGGAGTGCACAGGAGCACGCTGTGTATACACGCGACAAAGGTCCAGCTAAGCAAGGTGAGCTCAGCCCCTCCGACTGACGCCACATCCTACAAGAGCATCGTCGGGAGCCTCCGGTACTTGGTGCACACGTGCCCAGACATCTCGTACGCGGTGGACTACGTGAGTCGGTTCATGGAGAACCCGACCATCGAATACCTTCTTGTCGTCAAGCGCATCCTTCGCTACGTCGCCGGCACATGTCACCTTGGTTGTCTCTACGCAAAGAAGGTGGAGGAACCACGGCTGATCGGCTACAGCGAAAGTGACATGGCAGGTGACATCGACACCCGCAAGAGCACCACTGGCGTGTTATTTTTCCTCGGTCGTAGCCTCATTAGCTGGCAATCTCAGAAGCAGAAGGTCGTGGCATTGTCATCCCGCGAGGCCGAGTACATTGTCGCGACAATGGCGCCATGCCAAGGCATTTGGCTTGCAAAACTCCTTGGTAACTTAAAGAACAAGGAGGCCGGCAGCGTCATGCTCAAAGTAGACAACAAGTCCGCCATCTCCCTCAGCAAGAATTCCGTCTTCCATGACCGAAGCAAACATATTGATACAAGGTATCATTTCATTTGGGAGTGTGTCGAGAGAGGGAAGGTTGAGGTCGAGTACATCAACACTGAAGAGCAGCTCGCAGACATTCTTACCAAGGCGTTCGGACGAGTCAAGTTCATTGAGATGAGACAGAAGCTCGGCATCATAGAGGTGAATCTCATGCAACAGGCTTAGGGGGTGATTTGTTAGAGTTAATCCTGTTGAGGAGGTTGAAGTGGTTGTTACTTGGATTTCAATAAATCCCTAGTCTTTAGGAACCGTTAATTTGTTTTGATTTATTAGTTAGAATATGGTTAGAGGGTGCTACTTTTATGCATTCTGTTAGAGTTGTAAATGGCTATTTAAAGGCCAAGTTGAGGTTGAACATTATACAAATTATTTCATTCCAAGAATCAAATACTCCTCTCATCTTACAGCTTTGTGTTTATTTATTTGAAGGATTACACCCTATTTTTTGATTATAATACTTCTCTCGTTTTCGGATGCAATATTGATTATGTTAAATTTGAAAGCTATAAAGATCTTGACCTTCCTGCTTAGAAGATATTTAGTTATTATTATGCTGCTAGAGCAGACAATTTTTTTGACTGTCAGGTGAGATTCAAGGGGAGAAGGTGGAAGGCTCTCATGCAAGATATTTCCCTTATGACAGATGAATGAACTCTTTCTTTATATCTTCTGCTAAGAATTTGTATTTTTTTTTTTTTGATTCTTATTCATTTATGATCAAGTTCCTATCCTACTTTGATCTGCAGCAGCAATATTTGGGTGTCACTTTCCCCCCATCAATTAATCATTCATGTGAATTGCAACTAAGGTTCATATAACTATAATTATTAGCAAATGTCTATGCTATGTTTCTTTTGTATATGAAATTATAAATAGATAGATTAGTCCTGCCAACTTTTGAAATGTCATATCAAAGTTAAGTATATTGTGAGTAATATGTTATAGTATAAACTTCGGTTTCTACAGGGCAAGTGGTGTTATTGTTATCATCTTAGGGTGTCTCGTTTAAGTGACTATTCATTTGCAATTTCAGGCTGAGTTCCAAGTCAAAGACTTGGGCATGTTGATCGAGAATACAATAGTGGAGCAGCTTGGCACAGCAAGAAAGGTCACCATCTCTCAGAGTTCGACCACCATCATTGCATATGCAGCAACCAAGGATGAGATCCAGGGTAGAATTATGCAAATCAAGAAACAGCTTGCAGAAGCAGACTCTATTTATGATTCAGAAAAGTTGGCTGAGAGAATTGCAAAGCTTTCTGGTGGTATAGCAGTTATAAAGGTTGGTGCTGCTACAGAGACAACTTGAAGACCGCAAGCTTCAAATTGAGGATGCAAAGAATGCAACTTTTGCTGCTATTGAGGAAGGTATTGTACCTTGTGGAGGTGTTGCCTATGTTCACTTGTCTTCTTGTGTTTCTGCTAGCAAGGAGAAGCTTGAGGATGCAGATGAGCACCTTGGTGCTGATATAAGGTAAGTTATTTGGTCATTCTAATAACAACTGACAAGGTTTTTTATGTCCATCTTGTTTCGTCTTTTATTAGTGCACACAATATTTCCTATTCTTTGCTTTTGGATGGCAGATGTTTCTTCTATTGTCAGATGTAGCAATGACTTTCGTTATTAGGATTTAGTTTTTTTCCAACATTATTACCCTTTTCTTGAAATGTTTGGTTGGGGCCTTATGTTGAGTCCTCTGTTTTGAGTAGTAGAGCCTCAGTGTAATTGTCGATTCTTCCTGGTAGAGAGAGAAAAAGTCCCTTATTGACATAAATTATTAGGAAAAGAGGAAGTCAAACATAATAGTGCAGTTTTTCCTACTCATTTTGAATTGTAAGTTAAATATAATTCTGTACAAAGAAGGTCCAAGACATTAAATTATATGCAATTACAGATTTTCTTTCTCATTTTGTACATCAATAATTTTGCGAAGATTAGTTTTAGAATTTTGCTACTTTCATTTCCATATGTGTGCAACTCTTGCATTTATTAGTAACTCAAAATATCTGTTAGTCCTTCTAATGAACTATCTCGACTCAAAAAAAAATTTTGTGAAGGGAAAGTAGAATTAACTTTTAAATGGGGCCATTCACTCAACATATGCTTTAGTGAACTATTGAAAACAAAATCTCTTAGTTACAATAGTAGATTTGGAGTGTGGGCTCTTCACTTTTACTCTTTAATACAAATTCGCTATAGAGGTATGCCTTAATAAAGTATAGTCCACCAAATGGTGACAATTATCCCGATGACTAGGTCCATGATACACTAAAGCTTTAGATACAGAATATGCTAAAACTGATAAGCGTTGCCTAATTCATATGGTTACTTCCTGTTGCATCAGATTTTGAACATATAAATTATTCATGTCAAGCTTCTTAAAAGAGTCTAAGGCAGAAACATGTCAATATACCATTTTGATACCTTACAATGATCTACAACTTTCCTCTCATGTTTGGAGGTCACTATTTACAACAAAAACATCATGTTCTTTACTGTTCTAATGTGGTATTTTCATACATGATATTTTTAAAGGAAGATGAATTTTAATAGATTGACGGAGATGTGAATTTTAATAGGTTGACAGAGGATGATGAATTTTAATTCCTGAAAGTTGTCTCCTCGATCTGACACTAAGATTTTTTGATGGTTGTCAACTTGCAGGACATTGCCCCTAGATATACAGGATTTCTTCATGGTATGTTAGCAGTAGGCATCAAAACAATGCATGCTCACTTTGTCGAATTATCAGATTTCTTGAATTTATTCATGTGCACACATCTAACCGCTTTGTGTCTATTTGCAGTTTCAACAAATGGACAGGTGGTCACGGCCTTCTATTCCACAATCTGCACCTATAGGAGCTCAAGCAATGGGACCTCTCCAACGGCAGGACATGTAATGACCCAACCACCTAAGCAGACTTCGTCACTAGCTCCTAGACCAATGCATCCACCAGTACATGCCGCTCTCCATAGTCTTTTTTTTTAGTAGTCCAAGAAAATTTGGAGGTTTTATTTTCAGGGTTCTGTTTGATTGTTTTGTAGGGTATTATTGACGGTTTTGATTTGAGGGTGATTTTGACAATCTTGATGGTGATGTTGAAAGTTTAAATATAAGGGTGTTGCTGATGTAATTAAGTTGGTGGTAGTATGTATTTTTTGAACTATATTGAATGATATCTTTAATTTGAATTGAATGTTTTAAGAGTTTCTTAAATTGATATATTGAATATATTTATGTTGTATCTGAGATGGATAAAATTCTTTTGAAATCGAGCAGTATTGAGTATTAATTTTTATAAATCTTTGAAAAGTAATATATATGTGCATTACATTTATAACAGATTAAAAAAAAGTGTTATATATGAATCTTATTTATAAGTCTTTGTAAAATAAGTGTTATATATTTTTATCTTATTTATAACGTTTGTAGAAAAAAAAAGTGTTATATATGTACATAATATTTATAAGGCTTTTAAAAACAATTATAACATTGGTTTTTTTAACGCCCGAGAACTTACGAAAAAGTGTTAAAAAAAGTTATTTATAATATTTTTTATCCGTCATAAAAAGATATTTTTGTTGTAGTGCGTAGTTTATAGCTATGCCTGAGATGCGATTTTAAATGTCTTTTATTGGATTGGTTCAGATGATCGAGAATGATTTTGGAAGATTAAAATTGTATTGGATAAGGATTCGGGATTATGAAATAAATGACGGTCGAAAAATCAATTATTTGGTTGGAAGTATTTTTTTCTTAGATTGGGATAGAGTCTTTTAGATTGGTCGGGTTATGGTTTGTCCCATGATAAGAATAACATGGTTCTTAGAATCTGTTCATCATAGATAAGTTGACATAATGATTGAGTATAGATTATGGATAGCTAGCCTTAAGAGACTTGACCTAAGAAACAAAGTGACTATTAGAGAACCATAGTATGACCCAAATGATGGTGCATAAGGAATTGCGTCGATGATAGATATTAAGTGGTGCATGTTGAGAGATAAATTTAGGTGACTTGGCTGAAAATAACTGTCACGTCCCGATTTCATAGAATCGATAGTTGTCCTCCGGGCGTGACGCCGTGCGTGCCTAGGTTGTGCATCGCACAAGGCCAAGGTATTTAATATAACTAACACATATTCAGACTATGCAGATAATTGAAACACAATGTTGAAACATGAAAAAGTTTCCTTTATTGATAATGAATATCTTTTTTAAACTCTTGAACGAGTCGGATAATTATCGTACGGGCTTACAAAAGTGGACGCAAAATGAGATAGTCGTCATTTACATTACATCCTTTTACTAAAACTTCAAAAGAAGAGACACCTTCAGGCGAAGCTATCGCCTTTCCACGGAGCTGCATAAGTTATGTGCACGAGCTCCTGGATCTTAAAAACGCTTCTTCTAAGGCACGATCAGAGCGTGCCGGTAGGTGGACTAGATTGGAAAGTAGCTTTAGCTCCTCACAAGACTCCTTGGTGCGGAGTACCTGTTTCAACGAGGGTCAGTACATCAAAATGCACTGGTAGAGGTGAGCTAACCCAACTATACCAATCAACACATTGTTTATATGAAGCATGCAAGTTATTTATGGTATTTCTATCTTGTAAACCCCCTCGATCAAATTTAGGTCTACTTAGGTTAGATAGAGAGACTAGGTTTAATTTGGAGCCAATTAGAATTAGAACACAGTATTTTATATTTATTGTGCAATATTTATATCACTTAGTACACCTTACTGTTGCTTCAATATTTGGAGCGCTACACTAGCATTTACCTTCAAACAAATTTTATACACTTTTCCTAGACAAGCCAGCCTACCATTCTGACCTTTGTGTAACTTATAACTACTCTCTCTTGTGCTTCATTTTAGTCGCACAATATTCGTTACAAACATCCATGATTAAATTTAATTAAATCCAACTTTGCATCTTTGTCCGTTCCAATCAAAATTGGAGACACAACCTCAACCCGTTTTGTCCAACCTAAATTATGACATTATTTTATTCGGAGTCTACTACGTCCATGATACTTGTGTCCCACCCAATTTTAATCCCATGTACTTCCAATTAATTAAAGAACACCAATTGCACTAATTTTAATTAAATTGGTGTAAGGACCCAACCTCACCCAAAACTAGACCCAACTCCAATCCAAACCCCCACTCTCACCCTCAAGGTTCATACTAAACATCACACACCATTTTAGCCCACTACATAACACCAAACATGGTATTTTGCCTCATCCAATCCCAAATTCCATTAATTATGCAATTTCTCAATTATTAAGAGACTTTTACGCAAATAAGCAATGAGGTGTCCCCCTCTCATTGGTCCCAACCCATAAAGAACTTCATCCCCCTTCCTTGACCGGTCCACCCTATATTTTCTCCCTCATTTGTTGTACTTGCAACAACTTTCCATTCTCATATCTCCACCCTACAATTCAAAATCCACCAATCCTAGCCCTCCCTTCATCATGTGAGGTTCTCCAACTCCCCAAAAATATTGTTCCCAGTCGGCCCTAATTCCAAGGAGAGCCCCCTCTCTCTCTCCAACATATACTACACACACCCTCTCTCTAAAACATATCAGCACCCACAAACACCAAGGAAAACCCTAAAAACTATATTACCATCACCATCACACACCCGACTTCAACTCCGGCCACCTCCCTCAGCCCGCCACTACCATCTCCTCATACGAGCACCACCAGCCCGACCCCCCTCCGACCTTCCTCCTCCCAGACACCAACCACCGCCACCACCAGCAGCAGCCTCCGCCTCAGTCGGCCACCACAACAGACCCCCCCTCGACTTCTTCTTCCCCGGCTGACCCGACCCGACGCCCCGACTCCCCCAGTCAACCCCACCGCCACTATAGCCATCCGTCACCACCTTGGCTACCATCCTCACCGCCTCCACCACCATCCTCACCATCTCCACCCCTATCACCGTCGCCATTACCCACGCCACCACCACCGACACCACTGTTTGTGGTATTAAACGAAAGAACGAAATGTATATAATACGAGGTTGGCACGAAACCCGCCTTCTTTGGTTTACAAACAAACTTGTACAATTTGATCCTATACGAGGATGTGGGAGTACAATTTATTTAATCTGAGTAGATGATTGCTATAGGTGTCTGATCTGCAGTCGATCACTTTAGCCCTTGGACTACACGATGGTGAAGAAGTGCCGTAGAAGACGGAAAGCAGCTTCGTAGGTGGAGAAAGAGGATGGATGCACGATGCCAATGTCGTCGATCGCTACTCTTTGCCTGAGCTCTGGATGCTTCTCTCTCTCTCAAAGGCTCTTCGATCTCTCCTCAATCTCCAATGTTTCGACCCGTGGTTCGATCTTCTTTAGAGGTTCGACCTTGTTTGATCTTCTTTCAAAGCTTCAGTTTTGTTCGATTTTTAAAGTCTCGACCTGTTCCTCTGTTGATAGAGGTCTCTATTTATAGAGTTTTGGTGACAGTGACCACTCAATCGGTATGGAAACCGAGTAGTGGAAAGTACATCACCATTTTACACAACGGTTAAAATAACCAAAGCCTGCGTATAGATGACCTTTTGAATGAGCGTGTGACGCGGGTCCAACTAAGGGACAAAATGCGTATAATTGCTACAAAGATCATGACGTAGAAGCCACGTAGGTAGGTATCCCTCGTGTAAAAGAGGTTGGCGTAAAAGCCAATGTCTGTTACCATGGCGTAGAAGCCAAGTAGGCATAGAAGCCGAGTAGGCGTAGAAGCCTGATGGCATAGAAGCCGAATAAGCACAGAAGGCCGAATGAGCATAGAAGCCGAATGAGCATAGAAGCTGACGAGACGTAGAAGCCGAGCGGGCACAGAAGCTGAATGGGCATAGAAGCCGCTGCGTAACATGCCAGAGTGGTCGTAGAGGCCGAACAGTCACAAAAGCTGAATGGGCGTAGAAGCCGAGGTGATGTGGACGTCTTTAGCCAAAATTACGGCTCTTGGAGATATAATCAAATCTCTCGCATTAAATACCGAGATCCGCCATCATCATTAATTACAGAGACATGTTCTGAAGGCCTGCCACCGTTCTGAGCATTCGGTGCAGAGGCGTGCCTCGAGCCTTGTTCAAAGAGCAGCTTTTGACGTGGCAGTCCGTTTGTCTTCCGCGGAGTGTAAACAGTTCACGTCTGCCTGTGTAAAACAAGGCAGCGTATCCCCTTGTATGCGTAAAAGCAGTCTCTACTGAGGGGATGTTAGTAAACGACGGTTCGGTGATATTTTATCAAATCCTCTGCATTAAATGCAGAGATCCGCCATCATACTGTGGGGCGCATCCCGAGTGGTCTGCCATCTTTTCAGCCGTCGTCTGGGTAGCCGTACAACACTTTTTGTCAAGAGTCAGATGTCAGGTTCACTACGTGACTTGACAGGTTCATTTCGGGGAAGACAAAGCGTTCCTCGTACGCTTTAACGCTGCTTTGAAAGCGGATGAGTTTTACGCCATGGAGGCGATGAAGCACCCCGTCTACGCTGAAGCGGCCTGGACGTACTGCATTTACGCGAACGGTCCCATCATATTTTATGCCGTGCTCAGCGGAAAAGCTCCGTTGTACTCTTGATGGCCTTGAGGTCCCCTGCTTACGCTGCCATGCATCACCATGTTGCGTAGAGCTATCCAGCGTATTTTTTATGCTTCTACAAGACCCCCTTCAAAGCTTTCAAATTTCTTCGGAATTTGGAACGCTTTGAATAAAGCATGAACCGCTCCTCGTAACTCAAAACGTTTCTGAATGGAGCGTTGAAACGGTCGATGCTGACTTTATGGCAGATTTATTAGGGATCGGTGTGACCTCTTTGTAATTGACCGCTTTGAGAACCGTTCAGATATACGCGTAATCTGGCCGGCGTATCCTTCAGATGTGCGGGAAGTCATGGACCGTGAAATCATTAGTCTGCAGCTTCTGAGCATAAACTAAACACCATCGAGCGTGAAATTATAGACTTGTAGTTCCTGAGCGTGAAGTCGTAGTTTTGTTGCCTCTCGAGCATAAAAGCTACTAAGCACAAAGGCATATGGACGTAAAACCCGACTTGTAGCCGTCGAACGTAAAGCCGTAGATTCGTAGCTGTCGAGCGTAGAAAGCTCCTTAGCGTAGAACTGTAGATTTGTAGCTTTTGAAAAGAAATTTTTTTCGAGCGTGAAGTCGCAGATCTGTTGCTTCTGAGCGTAAACTAGGCGCCACCGAGCGTGAGATCATCGATTTGTTATCTGCTGGCATGAAGTCATAGGATTGTGGCCTCTCGAGCATAAAAGCTACTGAGCACAAAGGCATCCGGGCGTAAAACCATAGACTTATAGCTTGCAAGCGTGAAACCGTAGATCTGTTGCTGTCGAGCGTAGAAAGCTCCTTAGCGTAAGAACTGCTGACCTGCTTTGCGCGAAAAACTTTTCGAATTCGCTGACAGTCTGCCTTCTCTGAATAATAGGCTGACGTAGGACCCAATGATAACCGAATATTTAATTTAGGAGATTTGGTTCGGGGTCCGAGGAGTCCATCCGAACTCTATATATATCCTAAGTTTTCTGAAAGAAAAACTTTTTATCCGTCTTCTGCGAAAGAAAGCCTCCGACTGTTCGAGCTCTTCTCCGAGTCTTCTCTGAGTCTTCAAAGTTTCCAGTAATGGACTCTAAGCAATCCTCCTCCTCTAAGGGGAAGAAGATTGATTCCTCTTCTCGTTCTTCTGCCCAAGCAGGAGTGCCTCGGGTTGGACAGGGCGAACCCTATTCTGAGCTGAGCCGACGAGAGGGATCCCCTCTGCCCATTTGGAGAAATAATCCGTGATGGCCAGTATGAACTGGTGACCTCTGGAAGAAGACGGGTGAATAGGACCAATGATATCCATACCCCATGCTTCGAAAGGCCAGGATGCAACCGTAGGATGTAGATGTTCAGACGGCTGATGTATGAAGTCTGCATGGACCTGACAGGCCCTGCATCATTTGGCATACTTGATTGCGTCTGCGATCATAGTGGGCCAGTAATGGCCCATTCTCCTGATACGATCCTGTAGCTTAGGACCGGGTTGATGTGCCCCGCATACGCCATCGTGAGCTTCGCGGATAATCTGCTGTGCTCCGTCATTACAGAGACAACTCAATAGCAGTCCGTCGTAGGTCCGGCGATATAGGTATTGTGAAGATGCATTGAAGTAGAAGCGTAATGATCGTCTTTTGACGGATGCTGCTTCTTTAGGGTCCTCCGGCAAGATTCCGTATGCCACGAAATCTACAAAGGGACTTCTCCAATCTCTCGTAGGAGGATCGATGTTCACAGCGTAGCTGCGTTCGATGTGAGAGGTGTTCTTCACATAAAATAGATCTCTGTTAAGAAGAATTACCGAATTCTGCCTTCTTATAGGAGTAGCTAAATTTGCAGCTAGACTGGCTAGGGCATCGGCTTCCAGATTCTGGGATCGAGGTACATGCTCTAGGAAGAACCCCTTGAATGTCACGGCTATCTCGACTGTTGCTTGGTGATAGGGGATGAGGTCTGGATTTCGGACTTCATATATTCCTCTGACTTGATTGACGATAAGCAGAGAATCACCAAAAGCTTCCAGAGATTTGACTCCCAACTCTTTAGTGACTTGGAGCCCGATTAGTAGAGCATTTGTACTCTGCCACATTGTTGGAATAGGACTTGTTTAGAGAGTATGCGCGATGGGTGATGAGTTTATCGGGAGTAACCAGGACGATTCCTACCCCTGAAACCACGTTTCCCTTGGGACCAGTCCTGGAGGCGCCGTCGAAGAACAGTTGCCATGTACTACTTTCCATTGCGGGCATTCCACAGGGGAATTTTTTATGGACCTATCATTTGTTGCGCACGAGAGTGCAAATAATAGGTTTGGGGACAAGCCCTGCTAGAGGTAATATGGACATGGCAGTTTTTTTTTGGACTCAACACCACTGGTATACTTAGAATTAAGTACGGGTGCTAAGTTGAGATGACAATCGATATCAGAGGTAATATGAACATGATAATCGATAGCCGAATTTAGGAAGGTTTGTCCAGAGGTAATATGAACATGACAAACTTCCTGGGTTGTGACTCTATCAGGGATAGAGGCATACATCTGCTCAGAGGTAAATATGGACATGGCAGTTTTTGTGGACTCAATACCACTGGCGTACTTAGAGTTAAGTACGGGTGCTAAGTTGAGATGACAATCGATATCAGAGGTAATATGAACATGATAATCGATAGCCGAATTTAGGAAGGTTTGTTCAGAGGTAATATAAACATGACAAACCCCCTGGGTTGTGACTCTATCGGGGATAGAGGCATACATCTGCTCAGAGGTAATATGGACATGGCAGTTTTTGTCGACTCAACACCACTGGCGTACTTAGAGTTAAGTACGGGTGCTAAGTTGAGATGACAATCGATATTAGAGGTAATATGAACGTTATAATCGATAGCCAAATTTAGGAAGGTTTGTTCAGAGGTAATATGAACATGACAAACTCCCTGGGTTGTGACTCTATTTGGGATAGAGGCATACATCTGCTCAGAGGTAAATATGGACATGGCAGTTTTTTGTGGACTTAACACTGCTGGCGTACTTATGACTGAGTACGGGTGTTAAGTGAGATGATAATCGATATCAGAAGATAGTCGATAGCCGAAAGTTTATTCAGAGGTAATATGAACATGACAAACTTTTGATCGTGACTCCTTTGGAGATGGAGGTACACGTCTGCTCAGAGGTGATATGGACATGGCAGTTTTTGTCGACTTAACACTACTGGCGTACTTATGACTAAGTACGGGTGTTAAGTTGAGATGACAATCGATATCAGAAGATAGTCGATAGCCAAAAGTTTATTCAGAGGTAATATGAACATGACAAACTTTTGATCGTGACTCCTTTGGAGATGGAGGTACACGTCTGCTCAGAGGTGATATGGACATGGCAGTTTTTGTGGACTTAACACTACTGGCGTACTTATGACTAAGTACGGGTGTTAAGTTGAGATGACAATCAATATCATAAAATAGTCGATAGTCGAAAGTTTATTCAGAGGTAATATGAACATGACAAACTTTTGATCGTGACTCCTTTGGAGATGGAGGTACACGTCTGCTCAAAGGTGATATGGACATGGCAGTTTTTGTGGACTTAACACTACTGGCATACTTATGACTAAGTACGGGTGTTAAGTTGAGATGACAATCGATATCAGAAGATAGTCGATAGCCGAAAGTTTATTCAGAGGTAATATGAACATGACAAACTTTTGATCGTGACTCCTTTGGAGATGGAGGTACACGTCTGCTCAGAGGTGATATGGACATGACAGTTTTTGTGGACTTAACACTACTGGCGTACTTATGACTAAGTAGGGGTGTTAAGTTGAGATGACAATCGATATCAGAGGTAATATGAACATGATAATCGATAGCCGAAGATTGTCTGTACCGCGCGTAGCGGGAGACTGGTTTATACGCGTAGAGCACAGTGGATACTTCTGGGTTAGCGCTGAGGCTTTGTCCGAAGTTTTGTCTGTACCGCGCATAGTGGGAGACTGGTTTCTACGCGTAGAGCGCAGTGGATACTTCTGGGTTAGCGCTGAGGCTTTGCCCAAAGTTTTGTCTGTACCGTGCGTAGCGGGAGACTAGTTTCTACGCGTAGAGCGCAGTGGATACTTCTTGGTTAGCGCTGAGGCTTTGCCCAAAGTTTTGTCTGTACCGTGCGTAGCGGGAGACTGGTTTCTACGCGTAGAGCGCAGTGGATACTTCTGGGTTAGCGCTGAGGCTTTGCCCGAAGTTTCGTCTGTACCGCGCATAGCGGGAGACTGAATTTTATGTGCAGGGCACGGAGGGAGCAATGCTACAACCTCATTGGTCGGAGAGATCGGAGAGGTCGGAGAGATCGGAGAGTCCACAGGAATGGTAGAGGATATCTTGGGCATTCAGACCTTGCGCAGCTTCCACTACTAGAAAAAGCGGGATTAGCGACGTATTTTAGCGACGTCAAAATAAACGTCGCTAACAATATATAAATTAGCGACTCCTTATAAAAACGTCGCTAGACGTCGCTAAATGGCAACATTTAGCGACGTTTAGCGACTTTTATTAAGATTTTAAAAGATAAGTCGCTATAAGTTCAATTAAAGTCGCTAAACGTCGCTAATATGTCTAATTTACCGACGTTTAGCGACGTATATAGCGACCTTTATATTAAAAATATTTAGCAATGTGTTTAGCGACGTCCTTGACGTCGCTAAAATTTAATTAAGCGACGTTTTTATTGGACGTCGCTAAACGTCGCTAAAATTTGGTTAATTAGGGCTCGGTTTCATTTTTCCCCATATGTTGAAATTTCGAACAGAAAAAAATTCCCCCCCCCCGCTCCGTCGACCGGCTCTCCACCGCGATTACTCCGGTAAACTCTCTCTCTCTCTCTCTCTCTCTCTCTCTCTCTCTCTCTCTCTCTCTCACAGGACACATGTGATATTGACACAAACACGACACACACACAGACACTGACACTGACACTGACACGGCACACACACACACACTGACACTGACACTGATCAGGACCTAGGGTTAGGGTTAGGGTTAGGGTTAGGTTTTTTGACATGGGGTTAGGGTTAGGGTTAGGTTTTTTGACATGAGGAGAAACTATGGCTCACCTATGATCTTCGCCATTGATAGGCTCACTGAGACCTACATTGGTTTGTGTTGCTCCATTTTCATTGAGCTCCTGCTGCAACCTTCAAGGGCTTCGACTCTGCTGCAACCTTCAAGGGAGACGGAGAAAGGATTTTTGGAGCTTTTTCAGTGGGGGAATCCTTGCTGTAACATAAATTTGTATGACATTATTTGTAAAGTAAAAGTGCCTGCTATGCTGTTTGAGGCAATGCCTAGACATGCCTAGGCAACCTAGGCGGACAAATATATGTCGACTCATTTTGTATTAAATTTTTCAGTTGTGGCAATGGTCGCCTAGGGGTGCCCAAGTGACAGCCTAGGCGACCATTGACAAATGATATTGGGGCAGTGGGTTAAGGTATAGTAGTAAAGGATACCTGCGGTCTGGGTATTTGTTAATCAAGTATCTCAAGAAAATTAGTTTATGAGCTTAGGATACTAAGGGTGTAACCAAGTAGGTATCTCCAGTACTTGGGTGTGTGTTAAGCTAGTACCAAGGTTGTGGATTAGTATCTTGGGGCAGTGGGTTAAGGTATAGTAGTAAAGTGGTATTAAGATATTATTTGGGTAATATTATATATATATATATATATATATATATATATATATATATATATATATATACTGCTTTTCCCATAACGGACACTGACACAGACACAGAAGTTAATTTTGCATGTAATGATTTATATGATACATACTGTCAATTTTACAGAAGTATCTAGAAATGGATATGAATTACTATCTGCGTCATCGTTCGTGGATGTACAACCGTCATCCTGATAACATGTGCGGTGTGCGGAATAAATTTATTGAGGGTGTACAGCAGTTCCTGCAGTTCGCCAAGGCGTTCCCTCAGTACATGGACGGTACCAAAATTAAGTGTCCGTGTGTGAGATGTCGCAACAGTAAATATCATCCAGAAGTGGAAGTTACATATCATTTATACTTGAAGGACTTTACGTCGAATTACTATCAGTGGACCGCGCACGGAGAACTTGTATCTCTAGCATCGGAGTCGGAGCCCTATGTGGAGCCGTATATGGATGTCCAAGACCACGATGCTTACGATGACGGGTTGGTGAACATGGTTTATGATGCGGCGGGGCCTAGTTTCAATCCTGACAATTATGATGCGGCGGGACCTAGTTTCAATCTGGACAATTATGATGCAGCTGAGGAGGCACCGAATGCCGATGCTGCAAAGTTTATGGAGTTGCTTGAGAATGCAAGGACTCCACTATATCCTGGTTGTGAGGATCATTCACCGTTGGAGGTGGTTACAAGATTATTGAGCATCAAGTCCGATTTTAACATGTCGCAAGAATGCTATAATCGACTGCTCGATTTGATTATAGAGATCTTGTCCGAGGGTGCAAAGTTGCCTAAAGACTTCTGTCGATCTAAGAGGATGGTGAGATCGCTTTGGATGGGATACGAGAAAATCGATGCATGTCGCAACGGGTGCATGTTGTACTACAAAGACGACAACGATGAAGATGTGTGCAGATTCTGTGGTGCTGATCGCTACAAGGCCACTGTTAGAGGAAAGTCTGTCGGTGCAAGGAAGCCTACCGATTCGATGCACTACTTGCCTTTGACGCCGCGGTTACAGCGGTTGTTTATGGTTAAGAAGACTGCAGAAAACATGAGTTGGCACAGGCGAAAACAGATCGAAGGAGTATTGGATCATCCATCCGATGGAGAAGCATGGAAGCACTTTGATCGAGAGTATCCATATTTTGCCGAGGAAGCGCGTAATGTCAGATTGGGGCTCTGCTCTGACGGTTTTACCCCATTCGGACTTTCGGGCTCCCAGTATTCGTGTTGGCCTGTGATCGTCACTCCGTATAATCTACCGCCTTAGATGTGCATGAAGACTCCGTATATGTTCCTAACCGTTATTATCCCGGGTCCGAACAATCCGAAGAGGAACATCGATGTGTATTTATAGCCTTTGATAGATGAGTTGAATCAGCTGTGGGAAGTCGGTGCCAACACGTACGATGTTTCCAGAAAACAGAATTTTCAGATGAGGGCAGCACTTATGTGGACCATCAACGACTTTCCGGCCTATAGAATATTATCGGGATGGAGCACCCATGGTCGTCTCTCATATCCGTATTGCATGGACCATTCTCAGGCTTTCCGTTTGAAACACGGAGGCAAACCGTGCTTCTTCGATTGTCATCGACAATTTTTGCCGAAGGATCATCCGTACCGGAGGAATCAGAATGCTTTTCGTGCGGGAGTTGTGGAGAAGGACAATCCACCGCCAAGGTGGCCTGGATGCACGATATGGGAAGAGGTAAAAGATTTACCAAGTGCTATCGAAGAGCCTGCTAAGGGGTACAAGTGTGAGGGATTTGGTCGCACCCATAACTGGACGAAGAGGAGTATATTCTGGGATCTGCCATATTGGAGCACCAATCTGATCAGACATAACCTTGATGTCATGCATATCGAGAAGAATGTGTTTGATAACATAATTAATACTGTAATGGATGTAAAGGGGAAGACGAAAGATAATCCGAAGGCCAGGTTGGACTTAGAAGACATATGTAGACGTCCTGCATTGCATTTGATAGAGGAGAGGAATGGAAAGTTAAAGCAACCTAAGTCAGTTTTCTCACTGGATAAAGAGGATAAAGGTAGACTTTGTAGGTGGATTCAAGGTCTAAAGTTTCCAGACGGGTACGTGTCGAACTTGAAAAGATGCGTTGACCTCAAGGAGAACAAACTAGTAGGTATGAAGAGCCACGATTGTCACGTATTCATGGAGAGGTTAATTCCGATTGCATTTTGGGAATTCTTACCGCAGGTCGTTTGGGACCCATTGACAGAGCTGAGCATATTCTTCAGAGATCTTTGTTGTACTAAGTTGCTCGTCGATCGTCTAGAAAAGCAAGAGAGGGACATTGCGGTAACACTATGTAACATCGAGAAGGTGTTTCCTCCTGGATTCTTCGACTCTATGGAGCATTTGCCAATTCATCTTTCCTATGAGGCACGTGTTGGTGGTCCTGTCGGTTATCGGTGGATGTACCCCTTCGAGCGCCATCTGAATCACCTAAAGAGAAAGGTGAAAAATAAGGCACGGGTTGAAGGCTCTATTTGTGAAGCTTATGTTCTCGAGGAGATTACAAACTTTTGCTCGACGTATTTCAAACCTCATGTTGCTACTATAGGACGAAAGCTCCCAAAAACGACGACGTATATCAGGAATCTAATGATGCAATACTCAAAGTATTCAATGCATCCGGAAAGCCTTCGAGAAAAATAAAGAAGAGATATTTGAATGACGATGAGCTAAGGGCTGCTCAATTGTATATATTACTCAATTGCGACGAGGATGAAGTGGAGAAGCTAGAGGGGTAAGTAATTAATACGTCCACGTTTACATCATCGCAATGTAATAGTATAAGATACTATTATGCTACTAATCAGCAGTTGCTTCATTGTTTTTCAGCACATATAATGATGAGTTGAGGTCGGTTAGACCCTACATAACAGACGAAGAAGTAGAACAAGATATGAGATACCATTTTTCTTCTTAGTTGAGCGCATATGTAAGATGCTTGGTAATTACTTTTTATTTCTGCACTTGCAAAACAAATAACTTACTATCGCTACTTTGGTATTTAGGTCGATCGTCTAATATCACCCGAGACTGAATCTATTAGGACTCTAGCCAAGGGACCAATTACTGCCGTAAAAATATGGCCAAGTTTCTGTGTGAATGGGTTCAGGTTCAAGTCAACAAATGCTCCTATCAGAGACAGCTTTCTGGATCTTGATTCCACGAAAAACAGTGGTTTGTGTATCAAATCTTCAAACTACAAAGACGTCAATCCGGGCAATGATTTTTTTGGCATCTTACGAGAGATTGTGGAGTTGACATATAATTATGGCACAGAACCTGCTAATATCGTGCTATTCAGGTGTGAATGGTTCAATCCGATTCAAGATCAAGGTTGGAAAATTGACAAGCATGGCCTTGTGGATATAAACTACAAGCGTAGATATCAAGGCTACGAACCATTTGTCCTATCAAGTCAGGCTCAGCTCGTGTACTTCACAACTTATCCTAGACGGGGGACAGCGAGGTCGGATTGGTGGACAGTATGCAAGACTAAAGCTAAAAATACCTTTGACATTGACGAAATAGCTTATCAGGAGGACGATCTACCTCTTGTAACAAATATTGTAGATGTGGACTCAACGGAAGTTACTCATTACACGAGTAATAATGTAGAAGATGTAGAATTATCCGAAGAGGACGACGAAGTAGATGAAAGTGAAGACGAGGAAGAGGAAGAGCAGGACGACGAAGGCGAACAAGATAAATTTTCTGAAGATGATTGAAAATAAAAAATATTGCATGTAGAATGTAACTATATTTTGACTGTAAATATTGCATGTAGAAGTAGATGTACCCATTAACGAATATATGTATTATATTTTGACTGTATAATGCTTTGAGATATGTATCACATTTCGACTGTAGAATGTAGTATATATTTGTGTTTCTCTATATTCATCATATGTTGTTATCAGATATGACAGGACGACGCGGAGGATTCGGCAGGTCCCTAGGTAGACACAGTGCCCCTCCGGTACTGCCTACTGTTGGTTCCGGATCATCGTCGCCCAGTACTCCAGTATATCGATCACAGACATGCCCGACTGTTGGGACGAGTAGTTCCTGGCGTGATAGTACACCCTCGTCCAGCGTTCCTCCTGCTGACGGAACCATGGGGACAGATGAGCATGTCGAGGAGGTTGTACCGACGTTGTCCCAGCATCAACAAGATCCTTCATGCGCACCACCGGAGGAGACCAGGACAGAGATTTGGGCCGACGGTACAAAGTAAGTCAATTAGATGGTTTAGTATATATTTGTGTTTCTCTTTATTCATCGTATATTGACTTTTTCAGTAATCTAAATTATTATCTCTGTATAGATATCGTCCATCGTCGGTTCAGAGATGCGTGGGCCAATTTCTGAGGAACAACTACGGTGGCCCTTGGATCAACTACTCTGAGGCTCCGGAGGAGAGGAAGGCGTTCTGGTTTGCGCACTTCCAGGTAAAAGTATATTAAATAAATCCTCTAATTTATGCATATTCGTGATGCTAACTTAATGAATTATTTATTGTAGCAAACGTATTTTTATCCTCCGCACCGGGCAGAGTTGATCGAGCGGCTCTTTCCTACCGTTGTCGCCAAGCTTATCCGAGATGCTCTGGATGACCAGAAGGCTCGTGATCGTGCTGGAAAACCGATCCAAGGTTGGATCACGCCTGAGCAGTGGACTGCGATGAGGGCTAGATTCGACGATCCGAGCTACAAGGAAAGGTCTAAGAAGGCCAAGGCGGCTAGGCAGAATGCTGCCAAGTGGTATGGTGGCTCGATTCCGATGACGGAACATTTCTGTCGTTTGGTATATTTTTTCTTTTAAAATATATTATTTTAATATAAGTACCATAAAATGGTACTTGGAAAAAATATTTAAGTTTAGTAATAAATAATATATTTTTAAAAGGTACAGAGGGGTGAGGATGCAAACATGGTGACCGTCTTCTTGGCCACCCATCGCAAGGACGAAAATCTCATTGATGAGAGGGCCTCACAGACCTATGTAAGTATTACTTTGCTTTGTGTTTATTTTAATATAACTTAGACAATTATCGAGTTTCCAAACCTTTTCTAGGCCGAGTATCTTAGGCTTCATGAGCGGGCGACTGCTAGTGCACCTACACCTGGAGAGGCTGGTGCTTCGTCGCAGCCCGGTCCATCTCCGTCGGCGGACGACCTGTGGGTGACCGCAGCTGGTGGTCTCCAGAGGGGTACGTACTAGGGTACGGGCTCCTATGGCGCCCTGGTTGCGACGCAGTCATCTAGGGCCTCCCCGACAGCTGCGCAGTCCACACACCCCTCACAGTCGCAGCCCTCGCAGTCGTCGGCCAGAGTCCAGGAGGCCGTCCAGGAGGCCGTTGACCGTCAGATTGCGTCTCTCCGTGACGACTTGCTACGAAGTATGGAGGACCAGTCCCGGTCCCAGCCGCAGGCGGACGATCCGATGCTCATCGCACGATTGGATATGCTCGACCGCAGCATAACGGAGCTACGGGAATTGACAAATGATATTAGAGCCTCCAATGATCGCAACATCATGGAGCTGCAGGCGTCACAGCTATCGATGAGCGAGAAGCTGACGAGGATGCAGGATTCAATGGGTGATAGCAGTACGAGGCTGTTATCTACCCTAGATTCTTACAACCAGTGACTCGCAGACTTGGAGCGGGCACGGCCTCCACCGATGTCACTGCCTTCTCCATCGACATCGGTGTCGATTCCACGGGACGAGTATGAGGAGTTCTTATCCTTCAAGCGCGCCGGTGGTCAGCCTCCTGCAGATCCGTAGTAGTATAGTTATTTTTATTATTATTTAGGATGCGATTGTATATTATGAATTATTGATACTTCAACAATAGACATGATGTATGATGCTTCTTGTGGTCTTTAATTTTTAGTTAATTTAATTGGATTATATAGTTATCTTGCATATCCAAATTTAATTGGATTGATACTTCTTGTGGTCTTTAATTTAATTGGATTATATAGTTAACTAGATTGAATCATGTTGGTGTGTGTGATGAAGATGGTGTAAAACTGCAGGGAATCTCCAATGTTTGCTTCTGGACACAATTTTTTTTTTAAATTAGCGACGTTTAGCGACGTTTAGCGACGTTAAGTTACGTCGCTAAATACGTCGCCAATTAGCGATGCTGTAAAAAGTCGCTAAATACGTCGCTAATGACGTCGCTATACGTCGCCAATTGCTGACATGGCAGTATAGCCAGGTCATTAAAGACGTCGATGTAACGTCGCGATAGACGTCGCTAATCAGCGACGTTTAGCGACTTTAATAAATGTCGCTATTTAGTGACTTGGCGCCGCAAAACGTCGCTAAATTTAGCGACACATTAAAGTCGCTAAAAAATGTCGGCATAGCGACGTTTAGCGACGTTTTTTGTTTTAGCGACTTGGTTTTTTTCGACTGCTTTAAAACTTCTCTAATTACGTCGCTAAACCAAATTAGCGACGATTTTTGGTTATTTAGCGACGTTTTTAGACGTCGCTAATTTGACTTTTTCTGGTAGTGTCCTGTTGTTTTGTACAGAGAGAGAGTGAAAGCTACCCCTCATCCGAAGCATGTCTTCGTAGGCAGACTGGTCGAACTGGACGACCAGTGTCTTCTTCACGGATCCCACGGATACTGCATCGTGTTGAGCAATCGCTTCCTCATCAGAAGAGAAAGATAATCCCCAGCAGAGTCGCCATCTTGTTTGTGGTATTAAACGAAAGAACGAAATGTATATAATACGAGGTTTGCACGAAACCCGCCTTCTTTGGTTTACAAACAAACTTGTACAATTTGATCCTATACGAGGATATAGGAGTACAATTTATTTAATCTGGGTAGATGATTGCTATAGGTGTCTGATCTGCAGTCGATCACTTTAGCCCTTGGACTACACGATGGTGAAGAAGTGCCGTGGAAGACGGAAAGCAGCTTCGTAGGTGGCGAAAGAGGATGGATGCACGATGCCAGCTACTCTTTGCCTGAGCTCTGGATGCTTCTCTCTCTTTCTCAAAGGCTCTTCGATCTCTCCTCAATCTCCAATGTTTCGACCCGTGGCTCGATCTTCTTTGGAGGTTCGACCTTGTTTGATCTTCTTTCAAAGCTTCGGCCTTGTTCGATTTTTAAAGTCTCGACCTATTCCTCTGTTGATAGAGGTCTCTATTTATAGAGTTTTGGTTACAGTGACCACTCAATCGGCGTGGAAACCGAGTAGTAGAAAGTACAGCACCCTTTTACACAACGGTTAAAATAACCAGAGCCTGTGTATAGATGACCTTTTGAATGAGCGTGTGACACGGGTCCAACTAAGGGACAAAACACGTATAATCGCTACGAAGATCACGGTGTAGAAGCCACGTAGGTAGGTATCCCTCGTGTAGAAGAGGTTGGAGTAGAAGCCAATGTCTGTCACTATGGCGTAGAAGCCAAGTAGGCATAGAAGCCGAGTAGGCGTAGAAGCCTGATGGCATAGAAGCCGAATAAGCACAGAAGGCCGAATGAGCATAGAAGCCGAACGAGCATAGAAGCTGATAAGGCGTAGAAGCCGAGCGGGCACAGAAGCTGAATGGGCGTAGAAGCCACTGCGTAACGTGCCAGAGTGGTCGTAGAGGCCGAGCAGTCACAAAAGCTGAATGGGCGTAGAAGCCGAGGTGATGTGGACGTCTTTAGTCGAAATCACGGCTCTTGGAGATATAATCAAATCTCTCACATTAAATGCCGAGATCCGCCATCGTCATCAATTGCAGAGACGTGTTCTGAAGGCCTGCCACCGTTCTGAGCATTCGGTGCAGAGGCGTGCCTCGAGCCCTGTTCAAAGAGCAGCTTTTGACGTGGCAGTCTGTTTGTCTTCAGCGGAGCGTAAACAGTTCACGTCTGCCTGTGTAAAATAAGGCAGCGTATCCCCTTGTACGCGTAAAAGCAGTCTCCGCTGAGGGGATGTCAGTAAACGACGGTTCGGTGATATTTAATCAAATCCTCTGTATTAAATGTAGAGATCCGCCATCATACTGTGGGGCGCGTCCCGAGTGGTCTGCCATCTTTTCAGCCGTCGTCTGGGTAGCCGTGCAACACTTTTTGTCACGAGTCAGATGTCAGGTTCACTGCGTGACTTGACAGGTTCATTTCGGAGAAGACGAAGCGTTCCTCGTACGCTTTAACGCTGCTTTGAAAGCGGATGAGTTTTACGCCAAGGAGGCGATGAAGCACCCCGTCTACGCTAAAGCGGCCTGGACGTACTACATTTATGCGGATGGTCCCATCATATTTTATGCCGTACTGAGCAAAAAAGCTCTGTTGCACTCTTGATGGCCGTGGGGTCCCCTGCTTTACGCTGCCCTGCATCACCATGTTGCGTAGAGCTATCCAGCGTATTTTTCATGCTTCTATAAGAATCTTGTTTGTGGTATTAAACGAAAGAACGAAATGTATATAATACGAGGTTTGCACGAAACCCGCTTTCTTTGGTTTACAAATAAACTTGTACAATTTGATCCTATACGAGGATGTAGGAGTACAATTTATTTAATCTGGGTAGATGATTGCTATAGGTGTCTGATCTACAATCGATCACTTTAGCCCTTGGACTGCACGATGGTGAAGAAGTGCCGTGGAAGACGGAAAGCAGCTTCGTTGGTGGCAAAAGAGGATGGATGCACGATGCCAATGTCGTCGATCGCTACTCTTTGCCTGAGCTCTGGATGCTTCTCTCTCTCTCTCTCAAAGGCCCTTCGATCTCTCCTCAATCTCTAATGTTTTGACCCGTGGTTCAATCTTCTTTGGAGGTTCGACCTTGTTTGATCTTCTTTCAAAGCTTCGGCCTTGTTTGATTTTTAAAGTCTCGACCTGTTCCTCTGTTGATAGAGGTATCTATTTATAGAGTTTTAGTGACAGTGACCACTCAATCGGTGTGGAAACCGAGTAGTGGAAAGTACAGCACCCTTTTACACAATAGTTAAAATAACCAAAGCCTGCGTATAGATGACCTTTTGAATGAGCGTGTGACGCGGGTCCAACTAAGGGACAAAACGCGTATAATCGCTACGAAGATAACGGCGTAGAAGCCACGTAGGTAGGTATCCCTCGTGTAGAAGAGGTTGGCGTAGAAGCCAATGTCTGTCACCATGGCGTAGAAGCCAAGTTGGCATAGAAGTCGAGTAGGCGTAGAAGCCTGATGGCATAGAAGCCGAATAAGCACAGAAGGCTGAATGAGCATAGAAGCCGAACGAGCATAGAAGCTGACGAGGCGTAGAAGCCGAGCGGGCACAGAAGCTGAATGGGCGTAGAAGCCGCTGCGTAACGTGCCAGAGTGGTCGTAGAGGCCGAGCAGTCACAAAAGCTGAATGGGCGTAGAAGCCGAGGTGATGTAGACGTCTTTAGCCGAAATCATGGCTCTTGGAGATATAATCAAATCTCTCGCATTAAATACCGAGATTTGCCATCATCATTAATTGCAGAGACGTGTTCTGAAGGCCTGCTACCGTTCTGAGCATTCGGTGCAGAGGCGTGCCTCGAGCCCTGTTCAAAGAGCAGCTTTTGACGTGGCAGTCTGTTTGTCTTCCGCGGAGCGTAAACAGTTCACGTCTGCCTGTGTAAAATAAGGCAGTATATCCCCTTGTACGCGTAAAAGCAGTCTCCGCTGAGGGGATGTCAGTAAACGACGGTTCGGTGATATTTAATCAAATTCTCTGCATTAAATGCAGAGATCCGCCATCATACTGTGGGGCACGTCCCGAGTGGTCTGCCATCTTTCCAGCCGTCGTCTGGGTAGCCGTGCAGCACTTTTTGTCAGGAGTCAGATATCAGGTTCACTGCATGACTTGAAAGGTTTATTTCAGGGAAGACGAAGCGTTCCTCGTACGCTTTAATACTGTTTTAAATGCGGATGAGTTTTACGCCATGGAGGCGATGAAGTACCCCGTCTACGCTGAAGTGGCCTGGACGTACTGCATTTACGTGGATGGTCCCATCATATTTTACGCCGTGCTCAGCGAAAAAGCTCCGTTGCACTCTTGATGGCCCTGGGGTCCCCTGCTTTATGCTGCCCTGCATCACCATGTTGCGTAGAGCTATCCAGCGTATTTTTTATGCTTCTATAAGACCTCCTTCAAAGCTTTTAAATTTCTTCGGAATTTGGAACGCTTTGAATGAAGCATTAACCGCTCCTCGTAACTCGAAACGTTTCTGAATGGAGCATGAAATAATTAGTCTGCAGCTTCTTAGCATAAACTAAACACCATCGAGCGTGAAATCATAGATTTATAGTTCCTGAGCGTGAAGTCGTAGGTTTGTAGCCTCTCGAGCATAAAAGCTACTAAGCACAAAGGTATCTGGGCGTAAAACCCGACTGTAGCCGTCGAATGTAAAGCCGTAGATTCGTAGCTGTTGAGCGTAGAAAGCTCCTTAGCGCAAGACTGTAGATTTGTAGCTTCTGAAAATAAATTTTTTTTCGAGCGTGAAGTCGCGAATCTATTGCTTCTGAGCGTAAACTAAGCGCCACCGAGCGTGAGATCATCGATTTGTTATCTGCTAGCATGAAGTCGTAGGATTGTGGCCTCTCGAGCATAAAAGCTACCGAGCACAAAGGCATCCAGGCATAAAACTATAGACTTATAGCTTACAAGCGTGAAACCGTAGATCTGTTGCTGTCGAGCGTAGAAAGCTCCTTAGCGTAAGAACTGCTGACCTGCTTTACGCGAAAAACTTTTCGAATTCGCTGACTGTCCATCTTCTCTGAATAATAGGCTGACGTAGGACCCAATCATAACCGAATATTTAATTTAGGAGATTTGGTTCGAGGTCCGAGGAGTCCATCCGAACTCTATATATATCCCAAGTTTTCTGAGAGAAAAACTTTTCATCCGTCTTCTGCGAAAGAAAGCCTCCGACTGTTCGAGCTCTTCTCCGAGTCTTCTCTGAGTCTTCAAAGTTTCCAGTAATGGCCTCTAAGCAATCCTCCTCCTCTAAGGGAAAGAAGATTGATTCTTCTTCTCGTTCTTCTGCCCAAGCAGGAGTGCCTCCGGTTGGACAGGGCGAACCCCATTTTGAGCCGAGTATCCTGCCGACGAGAGGGATCGCCTCTGCCCATTTGGAGAAGTAATCCGTGAGGGCCAGTATGAACTGGTGACCTCTAGAAGAAGACGGGTGAATAGGACCAATGATATCCATACCCCATGCTTCGAAAGGCCAGGATGCAACCGTAGGATGTAGATGTTCAGACGACTGATGTATAAAGTCTGTATGGTCCTGACAGGCCCTGCATCGTTTGGCATACTTGATTGCGTCTGCGATCATAGTGGGCCAGTAATAACCCATTCTCCTGATACGATCCTGTAGCTTAGGACCGGGTTGATGCACCCCGCATACGCCGTCATGAGCTTCGCGGATAATCTGCTGTGCTTCGTCATTAGAGAGACAACTCAATAGCAGTCCGTCGTAGGTCCGGCGATATAGGTATTGTGAAGATGCATTGAAGTAGAAGCGTAATGATCGTCTTTTGATGGATGCTGCTTCTTTAGGGTCCTCCGGCAAGATTTCGTATGCCACAAAATCTACAAAGGGACTTCTCCAATCTCTCGTAGGAGGATCGATGTTCACAGCGTAGCTGCGTTCGATGTGAGAGTTGTTCTTCACACAAATTAGATCTCTGTTAAGAAGGATTACCGAATTCTGCCTTCTTATAGGAGTAGCTACATCTGCAGCTAGACTGGCTAGGGCATCGGCTTCCAGATTCTGAGATCGAGGTACATGCTCTAGGAAGAAACCCTTGAATGTCACGGCTATCTCGACCGTTGCTTGGTGATAGGGGATGAGGTCTGGATTCCGGACTTCATATATTCCTCTGACTTGATTGACGATAAGCAGAGAATTACCATCTCCACCCCTATCACCGTCGCCATTACCCACGCCACCACCATTATCGAAATTGCCACCACCCGACTCTTACTTCCCGAGTCACCCCTCACCACCATCACTAGTCCCCCACGGCCAGTACACCACCATCGCCAGTCCCCCCACGACCCATACACCACCACCACTGGTCCCCCACGACCAACCCGCCACCGCTGCCGTCGCTGCATTGGCTGCAGTTGCTGCCAGTGTCTGCTGCCATTACCAGAGCTGCTGCTACTGCTGTTGTGCACGCCGGAGCTCCACCCTCCCTCGCCGGAGACCGCCCGCCTTGGATAGCGGACACCCCTCCCGGACACGAACGTCACCTAGGTATATTCCTGTTATTTTTTATATGTACGTATTGGTTTAAATACGTATGTGTAGTGTATGTGTAGTATATATGTATTAATGTGTATTTGTGTAGTGTATGTGAAGTATTATATGTATTAATGTGTATTTGGGTAGTGTATGTGTAGTTAATATGTATTTATGTACTATGTATTTACGTATTTATGTACTATGTATTTACGTATTTATGTATCTATGTAAATGCGTATTTATGTATTGATGTATTATGTATCTATGTTATCATATGTATTTTAAGTATTAAATGCTATTATACGTATTTAAGTATTAATATTTATTATATGTATTTATGTTAATAAATTACCTCTTAATAATTTATGACTATTTTAAATAAGGAGATGTTGACCAAGGTTTAGACATTAGGTTTTTGCACACTAATATGTTAGCCTTATTAATGTAGTATAATACGTCAATTAATTTGTAGCGTATCTTATAGCATGTTAGCTAGGACCTGTGTTGCGTTATCTGGTATTATAGCGTCTCTTGCAAAATTTGTTGTCATGGTGTACACGAAAATTTAGGATACGACACGTGTACATTTTAGCTACGTGCACACGTGACCCAGCTATATGACCAGTTGTGACCCCTGCGTCAGTCATAATTGCAACATAGTGTTTCCTGTGCGTACTATTGTAGTGACTGATAATCGTAATATTATATTATATATAGAGAGTCGCTGGGCCGTTCAAGCAAGGCTTCGGGAGCAGGTTATTAGCACTCGCAGCATGAGGACCCAAGCAAGTATACCTTACCTGATTTACTGTTTAATTTAAATTATAAAATGTTGTATGATATCTTGTTGCAATATACATATAACTATGCACGTCCGAGATTGACTCGGGTACAGTCGACGAATGCATCGATGAGTAGTGTACTGGACTTAGTCACTAGCAGACTCACCTGCCATTGCGAGGATATTCTGATATCTTCCTAGACCTTGACACTTGTACACACATCACGATGATCACTCATATTGGGATGCGGGTTCGCGTACTCGACTAGCTATCGGTGCGTGTGACATGCATCACGGTTTAGTACAGAAACAGGGTTATTTAATTAGCTGAGACTTGCCATATAGTTACGTGATATGCACGTCGTGTATTCGACTTGTATATCTACATTGGGCAGAGAGGACAACTAGTAGGCGTATGGAATTTTCACGACCCACACCTGGTGTAAGGGTACAAGTCGGAAACAACGCCCAGCCTATGCCGCAGAATCGGCGGTAGAACGATGTCTGGATAATCTATCTAATAATATAATGAACTACCAATAGTGGTAATATACTCAATCACAGAACTAAGATGGAAATGAGCATGAATCAGATAAAGAATAGAATAGTCACAATACAACTCATGAGTCTAAATAATACATCAATGAGTCTGAAAGAAATAACAAAATAAGATGGAGACAAATCTAGTACAAAGAACACTAAGATGCTACCAAACTCGGGTCAACTGTCTCAATTGGGATAAGTCCTTCCTGAGCCAGGGTCTCAGACTCTAGACCCACAATATCCTGAGGTCCCTAAAAGGTAGGGTACCACTCCTCAGTGCCATCTAGAAAAATATATCCAGTCAGGAAAGGAGCAGAGTACATCTCTAACAGCAGTTCTAATCAATGATAAAAACTATGTAACAGTAAATATATGTGAATGTACAAGATGCACAATAGATACGAGAGATACATACAATAAGGAAATACTAGAATAAATACAATAATTAACAATATTCTAATGAACAAGAATACTAATGACTAAGTGTGTGAGTACTAGCTTTAACATGTGATCGGCTTGGGAACATGATACAATATATATGGCCTGGCTAATCATACGTGCGGTGTATGATCAACACTATTCAATAACAGTACTTGATACAATAGGGGTATTGATCACATATCTATACTAAAGTACTCTCCACCCTCGACTGATATAATAGATCCAACCAAGCTATGCTATGGCACGAGATTCCCCAAGAAGATAGCTAGTCTTTCCGAGAATCAGTGTCTGTACATGTACAAGATAACTAATAAAACAATACTTGTACCATATACACCATATACCAAGGAATAATATCTCATGACGAAATCCGGATATACCAATCCGTGTAACCAAAGTTTCAAGAGAACATGGATATCTACACTAGATACAATGAACATAGAGGATATCATAAATGAGAAACTATTAAAGAATGTACTCGCCTGAAGTCCAATGAATAATCTCACAGATGTCTGATATGGTGTCTCGAAGACCTAGATATGGAATACAACATCAATACAAGGTTCCGAAAAGAGAACAAGTTAAACTAGTCAATTTCTAGGTCAACAAGTCAATCCTAAATCAAAAGTCAACTATGGTCAACTACCTATTTCTAGGTTGCACAAGTCTAACACAAAAATATTGGGTCAAGTTACTAAAGTCTAAGCCATAAAAATCATATCTTAAATATTAGGATACCGTATCTCCGGATATGTGAATCCAAGGTGAACATCAATAAATATATAACATACATTAATTATTAAATATATAGAATTACAATTACAACATTAAATAGGTATCACGGTTTTGAACCAACTTGGTATCTCAACAATAATTCACAAACTTAATACCTAAATCCAATATCTTGGTATCCCCAATTACCTTGGTCTCCTCAAGGTAATACCCAATACCTTGTTATATTAACTACCCGTATATATATATAATACATATACTAAATATATACATATATTATAATAAGCAATTAAGAATACATTTACATCTATATTAAACACAAAAGTATATATATATATATATATATATATATATATATATATATATAATCTGAAACCTGATATTCTGATATGCTGCCCTTTTGTGACGGTTATAACTGTCGCTGAAGCTGCTATCGCTGCTGCTGCTGACTTTTCCACTGTTGCTGTTGCTTTGGTGACGGTTTACAGTCGTCACCAATCTGTTGTCACTGCTGCTGCTAGTGTTCCCGCCGCTGCTGCTGTTTTGGTGACAGTGGCTGCTGTCACCAATGTTGCTGCTACTGCTACAACGGCTACTGCTGCTGATTTAGGTGACAGCGGCTGTCACAATGCTGATGTCGCCAAAGATACAAATATAATCTAATATATATATTTATAATACATATATATATAATCCACATAATATATATATATATATATATATATATATATATATATATATATATATATATATATATATAAACTATACATACCTCCTCCCTATTATTATGTACATAACTATGATATAGTAACATGCACACACATACATATTAATATATATATAGACAACTATACATATATGTATATGTATATATAATCATATAACACCCATATATAACTATAAATACCTATTTAAAATATACATATATATATACATATTACAATATATATATATTCTAGATCTAGTTTTGGAATGAAAAGAGGAGAGAGAATTTTTTCTCTTCTTTTGAATAGGCCGGCCCCTATTTCCCCTCCCTAAAGCTACTATGAAATGTCCATTATACCCCTTGGGGCCTCTCATGAATAAATAATTAAGGAAGGAAGCTTCTTGTCTAATGATTTAATTAATTTAATCCATCTTCTTAACAATAGGCTTTCAAAATGGGCTAAGTTCTAACCAATTAATTCATGTTGGTCCATGGGTCTAAACTAAACTAGTTAGGTCCACTAACACAAGTCCAAATTAAATAACTAACATCTAACACAATAATTAAATAATACAACAAATAATTATTTATCATGTATAATATTTAATTAAATATGAAATTACTAAAATATCCTTTCCTAGAAAATATCGTAGTGACAAGTCTACCCTCCTTAAAATAATTTCGTCCTCGAAATTCAAAAGACGAAAACTACCCCCCAAAAATAACATAACAGAACAAAAGAATCATAACTAACTATGAAAGAACATAACAATGAACAGAACATAACTAGGATATAACATACCTCAAGGCACAAACTAATATGGATAACGCTCTCGTATTTCATCCTCTCTCTCCCAGGTAGACTCCCCCGGAGAGTGATGCCTCCATGCGACGCGCACCAAGGGAATAGTCTGGTTCCTCAGCACCTTCTCTCTCCGATCCAGAATCTCAACTGGCTGCTCTGGATAGCTAAGAGTAGGGCCCACATCTATCTCCGAGTGATCCAATACATGACTAGGATCTGCCACGTATCATCTCAACTGCGATACGTAAAACACGTTGTGCACTCCCTCTAATGCAGGTGGCAAGTCTAGTCTATAAGCAACTGCACAGACCCTCTCTAGAATAGTGAAAGGTTCGATGAATCGCGGACTAAGCTTTCCTCCTCCACCGAACCGAATCGTGACTCAGGTCGGAGAAATCCTCAGAAACACCAAATCACCCACCTCGAACTCCAAAGGTCTCTGGTGGCTATCGGCCCAATGCTGCTGTCTGTCCTGCACCGCTCGAAGTCTGTCTTTGATCAACTGAACCTTCTCTACTGCATCCACAACCATCTCTGGCCCAAGCAAAACTCTCTCTCCAATATCGTCCCAAGACAAGGGAGTACGATACCTCCGACCGTACAGAGCTTCAAAAGGTGACATCTCTATACTAGCCTGGTGTCACGACCCGCACCCGGGGTAAGGGTACTAGTCGGAAACAACGCCCAGCCTACGCCGCAGAATCGGCGGTAGAACGCTGTCTAGAAAGTCTATCTAATATAATGAACCACCAAAAGATAGTGTACTCAATCACAGAACTAAGATAGAATGAACACGGATCAGATAAGAATAGAATAGTCATCAACTCATGAGTTTAAAATAATACATCAATGAGTATGAAGAGTAACAAAAATAAGCTGGAGACAAATCCAGTACAAAAGAATACTATCATACTATAAGCTATACTCCAGGGTCAACTGTCTCAGTTGGGATAAGTCCCTCTTGAGCCAGGGTCTCCGAATCTAAACCCACAACATCCTGGGGTCCATAATAGGTAGGGTACTCCTCAGTGTCATCTGGAAAAATATATCCAGTCAGGAAAGGAGCAGAGTACATCTCTAACAGCAGTTCTAATCCATGATAAAAACTATGTAACAGTAAATAGCTGTGGATAAACAAGATGCACAAAATAGATACAAGAGATATATAGACAATAAGGAAATACTGGAAAGAAATACAATAATGAACAATATGCCAATGAAACAATAATACTAATGACTAAGTGTGTGAGTACTAGCTTAACATGTGATCGGCTTGGGCAAGATACAATGCGGCCTGGCTAATCATACGTGCGGTGCATGATCAACACTATTCGCTTACCAATACTTTATTCAATAGGGATTTGATCACATATCTATACTAATACTTTCTACCCCCAACTGGTATAATAGATCCAACCACGGTATGCTATGGCACTAGATTCCCCAAGAAGGTAGCTAGTCTTCCCGAGAATCGGTGTCTGTACATGTACAAGATAACCAATGAAACAATACTTGCACCATATACACCATATACCAAGGAATAACATCTTATGACGAGATCCGGATATACCAATCCGTGTAACCATAGTGTCGAGAGAAACATGTAAATCTACACTAGATACAATGAACATAGAGGATATCATAAATGAGAAACTATTAGAGAATGTACTCGCCTGAAGTCCAATGAACAGTCTCACAGATGTCTGACTCGGTACCTCGAAGACCTAGATATGGAATACCACATTAAAACAAGGTCCCGGAAAGAGAACAAGTCAAACTAGTTAACTCCTAGGTCAATAAATAAATTCTTAGTCAAAAGTCAACTATGGTCAACTCTAAAGTCAACTAAAGTCAAACATGGTCAAACCAAGGTCAACCTCACAAGAAAACTATATAAAATAATATAGAAATAAAATACAACAATTTAGGAATCAAAATTAGATCCCAAAAGATACTCACACAAAGTATACTAATAATACAAATAATACATACTCTAATATAATATATAAACAACCAATATTTATACAAATAAAATAATATATTATTACAAATATTATACCTCACAAAACACATATATATATATACAATAATAATCATAATACATATATATAAATAAATAATTATATACTTATATATATATGCACATATAAACTTATAATTAAATACCAATAGTTACAACACATGCACATATTAATGTTCATATTTTACATGGCTAGAAGCACACCTAAAATATATACATTAATATACAAATAATTACATAATAATTATAAATAATATAATTACACAATTAAACACATAAATATATTTTATAAAATATTTATGTATAATTTATACTATTAACATAAGTACATATATAATTACATGCAAGAAAGCTACATATTATATTTGTACATCATATTAGCTCACACAAAAATATATAGATCTATGCTACAATAATTACTATAATAAATACACAAAATAAATATATAATATCTATATATATTTACTAATTATAATTGAAGAATTTAAACCATACATAATTAGATCTATTCAAAAATCCACACAATTGGAGAGTATCACACCGTATCCCACTAGATCTAGGATACACATGTGACACGAGTCCAACACACAACCAATTGCACCCCGAAGGATACAAACAAATCATAAATAATATTTATGAATAAATCAAAGTGTCAAAAGTAGATCTATGTGTCCGTGTCAAAATACGACATGTTCAAAGTCCCGTGTCGGAGGGAAAACCCCCAAAATGACACGTATCACCAAATAGTTGGGATACGAACCACATGTACCAAATTATGGACACGATACTAGCCCCAAACACATAAGCTCATGTCCAATTGATCTATAGGATCAATTAATACACACAACAAAATGTAAATTCAGAATTCCAACAAAATTAACACAAAAAGTACCATAACTTTCTTCATGGGTCTCCTATGAACACAAAACAAAGTTCTATGGGTAGTACATACATATAGGTTGATTTTACATGATTAAATCTCAGATTTAGAAGCTATTTAAATGGGAAAATCTGAATTATACCTATTGGGAGATGGATTCCCAATGAAACCTCCAATTGAGAAGAACTTGCTTCCAAATTGTAGATCCTTGCTCCTCTTTGTAGATCCTTGCTTCCTTCTTCTAGATCCTTGCTTCCTCCTTCTCTAATGGTGAATTGAGAAGAATTTGGAATGAATTTGGTAGGGAATTGGAATGGGAATGGAGGGAATTTGGGAGTGAGAAATTCTAGATCTAGATTTGGAATGAGAATGAGAGGAGAGAGAAATTTCCCCCCTCTTTTAATAGGCCGGCCTTGCCCCTCTCCCAAGCAATTGTAAAATGTCCAATGTATCCCTTAGGGCCTCTCATGAAGAACTAATTAAGAAAGGAAGCTTCTAGTCTAATCACTTAATTAATTTAATCCATCTCCTTAACTATGGGCTTTCTAAATGGGCCAAATCTAACTATTTAATTCATGTTGGTCCATGGGTCCAAACTAAACTAGTTGGGCCTACTAAAATAAGTCCAAAATGATTAAATAACATCCAACAACAATTAAATAATACAACAAAAATTATTTACCATGCACAATATTTATTTAAATAGGAAATTACTAAAATACCCTTTTTCCTAAAATGTGGTAGTGACACCTGGTAACTGTTGTTGTAAGCAAACTCTACCAAATGGAGATGGTCCTCCCAAGAACCCCCGAAATCTAGTACACAAGTGCACAACATATCCTCGAGAGTATGAATAGTTCTCTCTGACTGCCCATCTGTCTGGGGATGATATGCGGAACTGAACTTGAGCTGAGTGCCCAAACTCTCCTGCATACTCCGCCAGAAATAAGAAGTGAAACGACTATCCCGATCCGAGACTATGCTGACGGGAACTCCATGTATACTAACAATCTGCCTCACATACATCTCTGCCAGCTTCTCCGTAGACAAACCCACCTTGAAAAAAAGTGGGCCGACTTGGTCAACCTATCAACGATGACCCAAATTGCGTCTTTTCCTCCTGGAGATCGTGGATGTTCGGACACAAAATCTATAGTAATGTGCTCCCACTTTCACTCTGGAATGGGTATTGACTGAAGTAAACCTCCTAGCCTCTGCCTCTCGGCTTTCACCTACTAGAACACTAAGCATCTAGATACAAACTGTGCCACTTCCCTCTTCATGCCATACCACCACACAGACCCTCGCATATCCCGATACATCTTATTGGCACCTGGATGCATGGAATACTGAGAGCGATGCGCTTCCTACAAGACCTTCTCACGTAGCTCCCCACTAGGCACACACAATCTAACTCCATGCCTCAAAGATCCATCCTCAGCAATAGTGAAATCATCTTCCAATGCTACTCTCACCTGAGCTCTAATGCTCCTCAGGGATATATCCTCATACTGTGCTGCCTTGATCCTGTCCATTAAATCTAAATATATCTATAATCTTCACATTTGTATAGCATAACCAGGAACTATCACCTCGATGCCCAAGCTCTCAAAGTCCTCCAACAAATATCGATCATGCGTCAAGAACATAGCTGCTGGATACCTGCTCAAAGCATCGGCAACTACATTAGCTTTTCCAGGATGATATTGCAAAGATATATCAAAATCCTTCATCAGTTCCAACCACCGACGCTGCCTCATATTCAACTCCTTCTGCGTGAAAACGTAATTCAAGCTTTTATGGTCTGTGAAGACCTCCATACGCTCTCCGTACAAATAATATTTCCACAGCTTCAGGGTGAAGATGACTGCTGCCAACTCCAAATCATGGGTAGGATAGTTCTTTTAATGAGGATGCAATTGCCTGGATGCATAGGCAATTACTTTCCTATTCTGCTGAAGAACACAACCCAACCTTTCTCCGATGCATCACTTTAAATAATAAAACCTCCGGACCCAGATGGCAACGTCAAAATAGGAGCAGACGTTAACCTCTTTTTTAACTCCTCAAAAGCAACCTGGCACTCCTCTGTCCAAACAAACTCCACATCCTTCCTGGTGAGTCTGGTCATCTGCTCGGCAATCCTCGAAAAATCTTGCACAAACTTCCTGTAGTAGCCTGCCAATTCCAAGAAACTCGTGATCTCTGCTACCGAACTCGAGGTCTTCCAAGATTCCACTACTGCGATCTTCTTCGGATCTACTGAAATACCATCACCAGTCACAACATGCACTAAGAATTCTACCTTGTCCAGGAAAAATTCACACTTGGACAACTTCCTATACAGCTTCTCCTTCCTCAACACATCCAACACAATCCTTAAATGCTCCTTATGCTCCTTCGGTGTGTTCGAGTATATGAGTATGTCGTAGATAAACACCACCACGAACTTGTCAAGGTACTGATGGAACACCTTGTTCATCAAGTTCATAAATATTGTCGGTGCATTAGTCAAATCAAACGACATCACTATAAACTCATACTGACCATACCGAGTTCTAAAAGCAGTCTTCGGTATGTCCTCCGGCTTCACCTTCACCTGATGGTAGCCTGATCTCAAATCTATCTTAGAAAACACATTCGTACCACTCAACTGATCAAACAGATTATCAATCCGTTGTAAAGGATACTTATTCTTGATAGTGAGATTATTCAAAGCCCTGTAATCAATGCACATGCGCACCGATCCATCCTTCTTCGGTACAAACAATATTGGGGCTCCCTACGGTGAAAAACTCGATCTGTTAAACCCCTTATCCTGCAATTCGTCCACCTGCTTCTTCAGCTCGGCCAGCTCATTGTTGTTTACTTTATAGACATGTTACGAAATTGGTTCTGCACCTGGCACTAAGTCTATAGAAATTCAACATCTCGATCTGGCGGCAAACCTGGCAATTCCTCAGGAAACACATCCAAGAACTCTGCTATCAATGGATGCGGCAACTCCTTGTCTTCCACCATAGCTCCAAAAATAATGCCTTCTCCCTGCTCTACAGCTCCTCTACCAAACTCGAACTCTGGCTCTCCTGGTGGACCAAATAAAACTCTACCTCCTCTACAATCTATGCTAGCACGGTGCCTACTCAACCAATCCATTCCGAGTACAATATCGTAGCTCGGAAGTGGCATTACAAGTAGACACACACTCAACTCCCGGCCTCCCAGAGTAACTCTCTAATCCTTACAAATATCATTAACCAAGATAATGCCTCCCCCGGTCATGATCTTGCAAGTCCTAAGAAAAGACTCAGCTACCAAACCATGCTTCAGAGCAAAAGAAACAGATACAAAACTATGGGAAGCACCACTATCAAACAAAGCTAAAGCTGGAATAGAATCAAGAAGAATAGAACCTGCGATGACATCTCCGGTGGGTTCATCCTCCTCGACGGTCATAGCAAACGCTCGTCCCTACCGGGCACCACCCTGTTGCTGATGTTGGACAAGACGCTACTGCTGCGTCGGAAGCGGTCCCCTCGGCTGTACTACAAGTGGTCTCGTCGGTGCCCTCGGAGCTGAAGCTGCTCCCTAAACTGCACGACGAGGATACTCCCTCGATTGATGCCCTTCAGTACCACAATACAAACAAACTCCCAACCTCCTCCTGTAAACTTCCCAGATGTGGCCGGGCTTCTTGCAGTAGTGGCAGGAAGCTTGCTGTAACTGTCTCTATTGCTATGGTGCCTGGTAAAAAGGTACCCTAGCTGGAGTCTGGTTCTGCTGTGGCTGCTGGAAAGGTCTGGACTAGAAATGAGAATGTTTTACAGATACTGCACTACTGTTGGCCCCCAGAAAAGAATCACAGTCTCTCTTGGGCTTCAAACCTAACTCCCGCTCAACCTTGCGTGCCTCCGCAAGTATCTCCGAGTATGTCTCATAAAAATACGGAATGAGGATCTTTACTTTCCACTTTAGACCCTCACGGAAACGAATAGCTCGAACCTTCGTCTCCCTCACCAAATACTCTGCAAATCGGCTCAACCTGCCGAACTTCGCAGTGTACTCCTCCACAGACATGCTCCCCTGAATGAGACTCTCAAACTGTCTTCCCAAGTCTAGCCTGTCTGCCCGAGCAAAAAACTTCTTCTTGAAGAGGTCCTTGAATACCTCCGAAGACTGTCCTGCATCAACCAGAATTGGTTCATTCCTGAACCAAGTATGAGCAACGTCGAACAGTTGAAGTCCTACCGCCTCAACCTTCGGATCCTCAAAAAGATGGGACACCCTCATAAGACGCTCAATGTCCTCGAGCCAATCATCAGCATAGACGATGCCTTCCGTCCCTTTGAAAACCCTAGGCTTCAGCTTCTTGAAGTCCTGAATGTTGCCTGGCCAAAGCTGAGCAACCAGAGGAATATCCTGTTACTGGACCGGAACTTCTCTCTCAACTACGGCACGAGCAAGCTAATGAGCACTCTCGATTCCCTTCCGTAGAACGTCGGTCTGCCTCTGATGTGCCTCTAATTGAGCCCTCTGTGCCTCGAGCATTTCATAAAATAGTGTAAACATCTGTGTCGCCTCTGCTGGCACAAGAGGTGGAGGTGGAAGCCCCTCAGATATAGCTAGCACAGTCCTCTGAGTAGGTGGTGGACCTCCGAAATCAGATGACACTCTAATCACCGGAGAAGTGACTGGTGCAGGCCCTCGGGATATCGCAGACCTCTCAGAAGCTGCTCTCCCCTGCTACGATCTAGTCTTAGGCGGCATCCTGAGACAAAGCAAAAAAAATAATCAATATGGCACATGATGTAAGACATTCAAGGAAAAGACAGATTAAGAGATCAAGTATCAATATCAAAGGAGAATAGTTGAATCAAGAGTATTTTCCTAGTTATGATTGAGTACCTTAGCCTATATCCTATATCCTATCGCAGGCGCGCAGTAGTATAACTAAATCGTCGTACTACCACGATATCGCATAACTTGGAAGATTGACCTTCATGGGCCACCACTAAAAACGTGTCACGACCCGCACCCGATGTAAGGGTACAAGTCGGAAACAACGCCTAGCCTACGCCACAAAATCGGCGGTAGAACGTTGTATGGATAATCTATCTAACAATATAATAAACTACCAACAGTGATAATATACTCAATCATAGAACAAAGATGGAAATGAGAACGAATCAGATAAAGAATAGAATAGTTATAATACAACTCATGAGTCTAAATAATACATCAATGAGTCTGAAAGAAATAACAAAATAAGCTGAAGACAAATCCAGTACAAAGAATACTAAGATGCTACCAAACTCGGGTCAACTGTCTCAATTGGGATAAGTCCCTCCCGAGCCAGGGTCTCAGACTCTAGACCCACAACATCCTGAGGTCCATAAAAGGTAGGGTTCCACTCCTCAGTGTCATCTAGAAAAATATATTCAGTCAAGAAAGGAGCAGAGTACATCTCTAACAGCAGTTCTAATCAATGATAAAACTATGTAACAATAAATAGATGTGAATATACAAGATGCGCAATAGATACGAGAGATACATACAATAAGGAAATACTAGAATAAATACAATAATGAACAATATGCTAATGAACAAGAATACTAATGACTAAGTGTGTGAGTACTAGCTTTAACATATAATCGGCTTGGGAACATGATACAATATATATGGCTTGGCTAATTATACGTGTGGTGTATGATCAACACTATTCAATAACAGTACTTGATACAATAGGGGTATTGATCACATATCTATATTAAAGTACTCTCCACCCTCGACTGGTATAATAGATCCAACCACGGTATGCTATGGCACGAGATTCCCCAAGAAGATAGCTAGTCTTTCCGAGAATCAATGTCTGTACATGTACAAGATAACCAATAAAACAATACTTGCACCATATACACCATATACCAAGGAATAACATCTCATGACGAGATCCGGATATACCAATCCATGTAACCATAGTGTCAAGAGAACATGGATATCTATACTAGATACAATGAACATAGAGGATATCATAAATGAGAAACTATCAGTGAATGTACTCGCCTGAAGTCCAATGAATAGTCTCACAGATGTCTGACACGGTGCCTTGAAGACCGAGATATGGAATACAACATCAATACAAGGTTTCAAAAAGAGAATAAGTTAAACTAGTCAATTTTTAGGTCAACAAGTCAATCCTAAGTCAAAAGTCAACTATGGTCAACTATAGTCAACTATGGTCAACTATGGTCAACTACCTATTTCTTGGTTGCACAAGTCTAACACAAAAATATTGGGTCAAGATACTAAAGTCTAAGCCATAAAAATTACATCTTAAATATTAGGATACCGTATCTCCGAATACGTGAATCCAAGGTGAACATCAATAAATATATAAAAAATACTAATTATTAATTATATAGAATTATAATTACAACATTAAATAGGTACCGTGGTTTTGAACCAACTTGGTATCTCAACAATAATTCACAAACCTGATACCTAAATCCAATATCTTGGTATTCCCAATTACCTTGGTCTCCTCAAGGTAATATCCAATACCTTGTTATATTAACTACCCGTACATATATAATACATATACTAAATATATACACATATATTACAATAAGCAATTAAGAATACATTTACATCTATATTAAACAAAAAAGTATATATATATATATATATATATATAATCTGCCAACTGTCACTAAAAACTGTGTTGAAAACCTGATATTCTGATACGCTGCCTTTTGTGACAGTTCTGACTGTCGCTGCTGCTGCTTTGGTGACGGTTTACAGCCGTCACCAATCTGCTGTCGCTGCTGCTGCTAGTGTTCCCGTCGCTGCTGCTGTTTTAGTGACAGCGGCTGCTGTCACCAATGCTGTTGTCGCCAAAGATACATATATAATCTAATATATATATTTATAATACATATATATATATATATATAATCCACATAATATATATATATATATATATATATCAATAAAAACTATACATACCTCCTCCCTATTATTATGTACATAACTATGATATAGTAACATGCACACACATACATATTAATATATATAGACAACTATACATATATGTATATGTATATATAATCATATAACACCCATATATAACTATAAATACCTATTTAAAATATACATATATATATACATATTACAATATATATATATATATATTCTAGCACAATAATACCAAGTTACAATATAGTATCACATAGTTACAACTATATAGAATATATATACTAACACATGTAAAAATAACATACATATATGTAGTACAACATATATACATATAGTACATACATAATACATAGATCTAGGACACAAGAAGCATAATTATATACACCATAATTTATATATAAATATTTATATGTATATGTAAATACATTCTCCATGAATTAAGAATATAAGAAATAGATCTACATATAATTTGCACAAACATATGGAGAGTATCATACCGTATCCCACTAGATCTAGGATACACATGTGACACGAGTCCACCACACATCCAAATGTACCCCGAAGGACACGAACAAGTCACATATATTATTTATGAACAATACGAAGAGTCAAATATAGATCTACGTGTCCGTGTAAAAATATGATATGTGTAAAGTCCCGTGTCAGAGGGAAAAACCCTCAAATCAACACCTATCAACAAATTGTTGGGATACGACCTACACGTAACCAATTGTTGATACGACACTAGCCCCAAACACACAAGCACATGCCAAATTGATTTATAGGATCAATTGACACACACAACAATTGTCAATCTCGGAATTCTCCCAAAATTGACACAAATAGTACCATAACTTTCTCAATAGGCCTCCTATGAACACAAAACCAAATCTTATGGGTAGCCTATGCATATGGATTGATTTTCCATGGTTAAATCTCAGATTTAGAACCTAAATTAATGAAGAAAACTGAATTGTACCTATTGGAAGATGGATTCCCAATACAACCTCCAAATGAGATGAAATTGGCTCCAACTTGTAGATCCTTGATCCTCTTTGTAGATCCTTGCTTTCTTCTTCTAGATTCTTGCTCCATTAGCCTCCAATGGTAATTTAGGAAGGAATTAGGAATGAAATTTGGTAGGGAAATGAAATGGGAATGAAGGAATTTGGTTGAAGGAAATTCTAGATCTAGTTTTGGAACGAAAAGAGGAAAGAAAATTTTCTCTCTTCTTTTAAATAGGCAGGCCCCTATTTCCCCTCCCTCAAGCTACTATGAAATGTCCATTATACCACTTGGGGCCTCTCATGAAGAAATAATTAAGGAAGGAAGCTTCTAGTCTAATGATTTAATTAATTTAATCCATCTCCTTATCAATGGGCTTTCTAAATGGGCTAAGTTCTAACCAATTAATTCATGTTGGTCCATGGGTCTAAACTAAACTAGTTAGGTCCACTAACACAAGTCCAAATTAAATAACTAACATCAAACAATAATTAAATAATACAACAAATAATTATTTATTATTCATAATATTTAATTAAATATAAAATTACTAAAATACCCTTTCCTAGAAAATATGGTAGTGACAGGGATACACAGATTGGACTCCGTAGTATCAAGAGAAACCACGGATCCAATGACTTTCTTTATTCAGATTCCACGTTCTACGGAGCGATATGGACGTTATACTATTCAGATTCCACATTCTAGGGAGCGATATGGACGTTATACTATGCAGATTCTATGCTCTTCGGAGTGTGGACGTTATGCCTATACCTATCCATACGTACCAAGGTTATCCTCACATTGTATTCACATAGATAGTTAGCACACCCTTTTATTTTATTCAGTATTCATATTGGCATGTATTTGGTATCTTGTTACGTCCCTCTGAGGACCTGGTTCCCTTCCAGATTTGGACGAGGCTTATTATCCTACTATATACGGACCCGAGCAGGAGACGAGGTTCGCATCCGAGGATGAGCTAGAGGTGCTTCTATTAGAGTACCCTTGATCACTAGTAGGCCTTCCGCCAATAACGGGAGCATTCCTTATCTAGTTAGCCGTTGCTCTAGTCATACTCTTTATTCTGTCTTTCAGTACTCTTATTTCATCATTTGTAGTGGGTTTGTTCCCATCAGACATATCTGGATTGTACTATGACATTTCAGACTCTGCACTTTTTTTCTAGTATTATTTCAATACTTCTGGTTATATTGTGGATGAGATTAGATACTGCCTGATGTATGTTAGTATTAGACTTGTTAGTTTTTAGGACAGCGTAGTATATTTCGTTGGGTCCATTAAATTGGATAATCCCTCGGAGACGTATTAGCTGGCCATTGCCACATGGCCTGGTCCCGTGTATTTTAGGATTGGAACATGACATGGTTTTAGTGGTGGCCCATGCAGGTCTTCATTATTTATCGCTTGTGGTATGGTAACATGCCCAGCGAGCCTGCAATAGGATAAAAATTACTAGATCTCATCCACTTGATTACGCCTTGAACCTCTTTCGTATTTTTGTTTAAAATATCTATATCTTGTTTGCTTGATTCCGTACTCTTTTAATGAAGTTTTATCTGTTGCAGCGAGATGAACTTGCACAGCGGACGCGAGGCATACGGTGCCATAGTGCCATCCGCCACCGCAACGAGAGAGGAGACGTCCCAGGGACCACCCAGAGGGCAGCCACCGCCACAGGCCCCGGTGATCCCACAGGCCCGGCTGATACATTGGCACCAGACTTCTCCTGACGACCGGACGTAGCAGCCGGAGGGCCAGACTTCTCAGACTGTCCTGATGCAGCACTTCGAGGGACAGACTTCGAGGGCTATGCCGATACCGCAGTCCGGGAGACCGACATATGAGGAGATGCCTACGACGTAGCCGGAGGTCCCACTACCACCACCTCTACCCTTTCCACCCCAGATGCCATATCCGGAGGGACAACCGCTGATTTTCCAGTTCTTTCAGGCGATGATGCAGGCGCAGTATCATCAGACCGAGACCCTGAGACAGAGCTTGATGGCAGTACTGGAGAGGACACCTGCCCCAGCACCCGTACTAGCACCTGCACCTGTCCAGCCAGCTGGTACTGTACGAGAATTTTGCCAGATGGGCCCGGGTACTCTTGTAGGCAGCGAGACTGTAGAGGAGATCTCCGATTGGGTCTCCAACACAGAGATGCTACAGGAGGCTTCTCAGCTACATCCCGACCTTTGGATGACTGTAGTGAGGGCCCAACTGAAGGGCAACGCCTATCACTGGTGGGATTCCATCGAGCGCAGTATCGGCAAGACATAAACGTGGGAGCAGTTCTTAGAGTACTTCGATGCAAAGTATTTTCCGGCTACGGTCAGGAATGCCCGATACTCCCAGTTCCTGTATTTGTAGCAAGGGAATATGACCGTAGATGCATACGACGCAGAGTTTAGCCAACTTAGCCCATTTGGTGTCGTCCTGATACCCAACGACCTGGAGAAGGCCAGGAGATTCTATCACGGTCTAACTTTTGAGCTGTAGAGATACACCACCACCAAGACGAGGATTTCTTATGAGGAGGTTCTGTCCGAGGCGAGGATCCAGGAGGATATTGGCAGAGGAGCGAGACGTTCCAGCACGACCGTACCAACCAGAGCTCAGCCCACAGCAGGAGGACCGATCCGTCGTTCAGAAGAGCAGACACAGCAGAGGACAGCGCCATACCAGCAAAAGGAGCTTCCGAATTGTCACTACTGTAGTAAGAGAGGGCATTTTTAGAAGGATTGCCGAAAGAGATTAGGAACATGCATGATTTGTGGAGCGAGCCAGCACCAAGCCCGAGACTGCCTACAGCGCAGAGATACAGCACCGCAGACCGGATAAAGGCCAGTAGCACCAGTCCAGAGGATACTACCCCCGATAGGAGGCCAGCATCCACCACCACCCAAAGGATTTCAGAGGGGACCACCCTTGGCCCCGCAGGAGGCACAGTTTGATCGAGCCAGACAGCAGGCCGGAGGGCAGAGGCGCGGGCATGCCTTTGCACTAGCAGCGACTGAGGAGGAACCAGAAGGGGAAACTATCACAGTTACTATTTTAGTTGCATCATTACCTGCGACTGCATTATTCGATTCTGGTGCCACACTATCTTTCATATCTAGTAGTTTCGTAGCTATGCATAGAATAGCTACTTCCCCCTTACCTAAGAGTTGGAAGATTCTTACCGGAGGAGGCATCATATCGGTTACCAGCACTATTAGAATGTGCTCGGCAGTAGTATGTGGTAGAGAGATGAGAGCACAATTTTTGGTATTCCTGATGCCAAACTTCGACGTTGTGTTAGGCATGGACTGGTTGAGCCAATACAATGCCATAATGGATTGCCGAAGGGGTAGCGACATTTTTAGACCGCCAGATCACCCGGAGTTCGAGTACATGCGGGGCACCATCGAGCGAGGAGTAGGGCAGACAGCTGGAGCTTACATGGCTATAGAGACGTCAGCCCCACCGATAGTTGCAAAGTTCGAGGATGTTTTCCCGGAGGAGTTGTCAGGCCTACCACCTGATAGAGAGGTAGAGTTTACTATTGAGTTAGTACCCAGAGCAGTGCCGGTATCTTTAAATGTCTACCGGTTGGCGAAGAAGGAACTAGATGAGCTGAATTTACAGTTAGAGGAGTTACAGATCAAGGGATTTGTCCATCTTAGTGCATCACCCTGGGGAGCACCAGTGTTGTTTATACCAAAGAAGGATGGGAAATTTTATATGTGCATTGATTACAGAGCCCTTAATGCTTTGACTATCAAGAATAAGTACCCCCTGCCGCGGATTGATGATCTGTTCGACCAACTGACAGGAGCAGTGGTGTTCACGAAGATCGACTTGAGATCGGGTTATCATCAGGTAAAGGTACAGAGAAAAGACATTCTAAAGATGGTATTCAGGACTCGTTATGGTCACTACGAGTTCTTGGTGATACCTTTTGGACTGATGAATGCGCCTGCCGTGTTTATGAACCTGATGAACAGGGTCTTTCACCAATATCTGGACCAGTTCATGGTAGTCTTCATCGACGACATCTTGGTGTATTCAAAAAGCCACGAGGAGCACGGAGAGCACTTGAGACTAGTGTTAGAGACGCTAAGGCGTGAGATGCTTTATGCAAAGCTAAGCAAGTATGAGTTTCTCCTAAATCGTGTCGCTTTCCTCGGACATGTTATCTCAGGAGACGGTAATTCGATAGATCCAGCGAAGATTTTGTCAGTAGAGACGTGGCCGACCCCTACCAACATCTCGGAGGTGAGAAGTTTCCTAGGACTTGTCGGATATTACCGGAGGTTCGTAGAAAACTTTGCAAGGATCGCAGAGCCGATGACCCGCTTGACCCACAAGGAGTTGGAGTTTGCCTGGACAGAGGAGTGTCAGACGGTATTCGATGAGCTGAAGAAGCGTCTGACTATGGCACCTATCTTGACCATACCTTCTGGACCCAGAGGATTCGTGATCTACAGTGATACGTCCGGGAAAGGATTAGGATGTGTCTTGAAGCAGCATAGGAAGGTTGTGGCCTATGCTCTAGGCAGTTGAGGACCTATGAGAAGAACTATCCCTCTCATGACTTGGAGCTTGCCACAGTGATCTTTGCTTTGAAGCTTTGGAGGCACTACCTATATGGAGAACGAGTGAAGATATTCACAGATCACAAAAGCCTGAAGTATGTCTATACTCAGAAGGACCTGAACTAGAGACAAAGACGTTGGCTTGAGGTAATGACAGACTTTGAGATTGAGCTACAGTACCATCCGGAAAAGGCCAATATGGTAGCTGACGCATTAATCAGGAGGCCCATGGTACTCTTTTTAACTACACAACAATATATGTTGAGAGATCTAGAACAGTTGGGTATAGAGGTCATTATACTCGGAGCAGACGACCAGTTGTCGAGTTTCTAGTTGCAATCGACATTGGTTGAGAGGATCAAGGCTGCCTTGCCAACAAATGCCAGATTCCAGAGGCTTCGACAGAGGACAGAGGCCGGGATACAGACAGGATTGCGCATACACGAGGATGGGACTTTGAGATATGGAGATCGTCTCTATGTTTCGAATGGAGAACTTCGTCAGGAGCTGATCACGGAGGTGCATAGTTCAACATACTCTATTCATCTAGGAGGCACGAAGATGTACAGGGACTTGAGGCAGTACTATTGGTGGCATGGAATGAATAGGGAAATAGTCCGCTTTGTGGCAAAGTGCCTAGTGTGTCAGCAAGTCAAGGCTAAGCATCAGAGGTCTGCAAGATTACTTCAGTGCTCCCGATACCTGAGTGGAAATGGGAGCACGTCACTATGGACTTTATTATGGGCTTTCCGAGGAGTCCTAGTGGTCACAACGTGGTATGGGTGATCGTAGATCGACTCACCAAGTCAGGCCACTTTTTACCCTTCAGAGTGGGGCAGTCTATGGAGGTCTTAGAAGACATGTATATGAGGAAGATCGTGCGACTTCATGGAGTGCCAGTCAGTATAGTGTCTGACAGGGATACGAGGTTCACATCTTACTTTTGGCGGAGTATGCAAGAGAGTCTCGGTACTCGCCTGAAGTTTAGCACATCGTATCACCCGCATACAGATGGCCAGTCCGAGCGCACCATTCAGACGCTAGAAGATATGTTGAGGGCGTACATGCTAGATTTCAAAGGATCATGGGAGGACCATTTACATTTGGTCGAATTTTTCTACAACAATAGCTATCAAGCAAGCATTCAGATAGCTCCCTATGAAGAGTTGTATGACAGAAAGTGACGTTCCCCAGTATGTTGGAGCGATGTGGGCGAGAGGCAGATTCTAGGGCCAGAGTTGGTTGTTTGTACAGTGGAGAAGGTGAAGAAGATCCAAGGGCACCTGTGAGCAGAACAGGACAGGCAGAAGCATTGGGCAGACGCGCATCGACGGCCCCTAGAGTTCCAGGTTGGAGATCATGTATTTCTGAAAATCTCACCTACCCGAGGAACCATCAGGTTTGGAGGCAAAGGAAAGCTGAGTCCGAGGTACATCGGCCCATTTGATGTGTTGGAGCACATCGGAGAGGTTGCTTACAGATTAGCCTTGCCACAGACATTAGAAGAAGTTCATGACGTCTTTCATGTATCTCAGCTAAGGAGATACATGCCAGATCCGATTCATGTACTTGACCACTCAGAGATCACAGTCGGGCCGAGTTTGTCATATCAGGAGGAGCCTGTAGAGATTCTGGACATAAGCGAAAAGGTATTACGAGGTCAGACTATCCCTCTAGTTTGTGTCGCATAGAGGCATCATGCACCCGGCGAGTCGACCTGGGAACGAGAGAAAAATATTTGGCAGCATTTTCCCTATCTCTTCGAAGGCCTAGGTATGTAGTAGCATTTTATTTTAGTCAATAGTTTTTACCATATGTCTGTTTTAATTTCGAGAACACAATGCTCTAAGGAGAGTAGATTGTAAACCCCTTCGACTAAATTTAGGTCTACTTAGCTTAGATAGAGAGACTAGGTTTAATTTGTAGCCAATTAGAATTAGAACACAATGTTTTATATTTATTGTGCAATATTTATATCACTTAGTGCACCTTACCGTTGCTTCAATATTTGGAGCGCTACACTAGCATTTACCTTCAAATAAATTACATAAACTTTTCCTACACAAGCCAGCCTACCATTCTGACCTTTGTGTAACTTATAACTACTCTCTCTTGTGCTTTATTTTAGTCGCAAAATATTCGTTACAAACATCCATGATTAAATTCAATTAAATCCAACTTTGCATCTTTGTCCGTTCCAATCGAAATTGGAGACACAACCTCAACCCGTTTTGTCCAACCCAAATTATGACGTTATTCTATTCGGAGTCTACTACGTCCATGACACTTGTGTCCCACCCAATTTTAATCCCATGTATATCCAATTAATTAAAGAGCACCAATTACACTAATTTTAATTAAATTGGTGTAAGGATCCAACCTCACCCAAAACTAGATCCAACTCCAACCCAAACCCCCACTCTCACCCTCAAGGTTCATACTAAACACCATACACCATTTTAGCCCACTACATAACACCAAATATGGTATTTTGACTCATCCAATCCCAAATTCTATTAATTGTACAATTTCTCAATTGTTAAGGGACTTTTATGCAAATAATCAATGAAGTGTCCCCCTCTCATTGGCCCCAACCCATGAAGAACTTCATTCCCCTCCCTTGACCGGTCCACCCTATATTTTCCCCCTCATTTGTTGTACTTGCAACAACTTTCCATCCTCACATCTCCACCTTACAATTCAAAACCCACCAATCCTAGCCCTCCCTTCATCATGTGAGGTTCCCCAACTCGCCAAAAATATTGTTCCCAGCCGGCCCTAATCCTAAGGAGAGCCCCCTCTCTCTCTCCTACATATACTACATATACCCTCTCTCTAAAACACACTAGCACCCACAAACACCAAGGAAAAGTCTAAAACTACATTACCATCACCATCACACACCCGACTTCAACCCCGGCCACCTCCCTCAGCCCGCCACCACCATCTCCTCCTCCGAGCAATACCAGCCCTACCCCCTCCGACCTTTCTCTTCCCAGACACCAACCACCGCCACCACCAGCAGCCAACTCTGCCTCAGTCGGCTACCACAGCATACACCCTCCCTCGACTTCTTCTTCCCTGGCCGACCCGACCCGACGCCCCGACTCCCCCAGTTACCCCCACAGCTACCACAACCGACCGACACCACTTTGGCCACCATCCTCACCGTCTCCACCACCATCCTCACCATCTCCACCCCTATCACCGTCGCCATTACCCACGCCACCCCATCATCGAAACTGCCACCACCCGACTCTTACTTCCCCAGTCACCCCTCACCACGACCACCGGTCACCCAAGGCCAGTACATCACCACCGCCAGTCCCTCTACGACCCACACACTACCACCATCGGTCCCCCACGACCAACCCGCCACCGTCGTCGCCGCTGAATTGGCTGCAGTTGTTGCCAGTGTTTGCTACCATTACCAGAGCTGCTGCTACTACTGCTGTGCACGCCAGAGCTTCACCCTCCCTCTCTGGAGACCGGCCACCTCGTGCAGTGGACACCGCCCCCTCGGACACGAACGTTGCCTAGGTATATTCCTGTCATTTTATATATATACGTATTGGTTTAAATACGTATGTGTAGTGTATGTGTAGTATATATGTATTAATGCATATTTGTGTAGTGTATGTGTAGTATTATATGTATTAATGTGTATTTGTGTAGTGTATATGTAGTTAATATGTATTTATGTACTGTGTATTTAAGTATTTATGTATCTATGTAAATGCGTATTTATGTATTGATGTATTATGTATCTATGTTATCATATGTATTTTAAGTATTAAATGCTATTATACACATTTAAGTATTAATATTTATTATATGTATTTATGTTAATAAATTACCTCTTAATAATATATGACTATTTTAAATAAGGAGATGTTGACCAAGGTTTAGACATTGGATTTTTGCACACTAATATGTTAGCCTTATTAATGTAGTATAATACGTCAATTAATTTATAGCGTATCTTATAGCATGTTAGCTAGGACCTGTGTTCCGTTATCTGGTATTATAGCGTCTCTTGCAAAATTTGTTGTCTTGGTATACACGAAAATTTAGGATACGACACGTGTACGTTTTAGCTACGTGCACACGTGACCCAGCTATATGACCAGTTGTGACCCTTGCGTCAGTCGTAATTGCAACGTAGTATTTCCTGTATGTACTATTGTAGTGACTGATGATCGTAATATTATATTATATATATAGGGTCGTTAGACCATTCAGGCGAGGCTTCAGGAGCAGGTTATTGGCACTCGCAGCTTGAGGACCCAAGCAAGTATACCTTGCCTGATTTATTGTTTAATTTAAATTATAAACTGTTGTATGATATCTTATTGCAATATATATATAATTGTGCGCGTCCAAGATTGACTCGGGTGCAGTCGACGAATGCGTCGATGAGTAGTGTACTGGACTTAGTCACTAGCAGACTCACCTGCCATTGCGAGGATATTCTGATATCTTCCTAGACCCTGACACTTGTACACACATCACGATGATCACTTATATTAGGATGCGAGTTCGCGTACTCGACTAGCTATCAGTGCGTGTAACGTGCATCACGGTTTAGTATGGAAACATGGTTATTTAATTAGCTGGGACTTGGCATATAGTTACGTGATACGCACGTCGTGTATTTGACTTGTATATCTATATTGGGCGGAGAGGACAACTGGTAGGTGTATGGGATACACATATTGGACTCCGTAGTATCCAGAGGAACCACGAAACCAATGACTTTCTATATTCAGATTCAACGTTCTACGGAGCGATATGGACATTATACTATTCAGATTCCACGTTCTATGGAGCGATATGGACGTTATATTATGCAGATTCCATGTTCTTCGGAGTGTGGACGTTATGCCTACACCTACCTATATGTACCAAGGTTGTCCTCATATTGCATTCACTTAGATGGTTAGCACACCCCTTTATTTTATTCAGTATTCATATTGGCATGTATTTTGTATCTTGTTACGTCCCTCTGAGGACCTGGTCCCTTCCAGATTTGGACGAGGCTTATTATCCTACCGTGTACGGACCCGGGCAAGAGATGAGGTTTGCATCCGAGGAGGATCTAGAGGTGCTTCCATCAGAGTACCCTTGATCACTGGTAGGCCTTCTGTATAGGATGGGAGCATTCCTTATCTAGTTAGCCGTTGCTCTAGTCGTACTCTTTATTCTGTCTTTCAGTACTCTTATTTTATAATTTGTAGTGGGTTTGTTCCCATCAGACATATATGGATTATACTATGATATTTCAGACTTTGCACTTATTTTCCAATATTTATTTCAGTACTTCTTGTTATATTGTAGATGAGATTAGACACTGCCTGATGTATGTTAGTAGTAGACTTGTTAGTTTTTAGGACATCGTCGTACGTTTCGTTGGGTCCATTGAATTGGGTAATCCCTCGGAGACGTATTAGCTGGCCATTGCCACGTGGCCTGGTCCTGAGTATTTTGGGACTTGAACGTGACATATCTTGCCTTAGTTTAGTTTACAAGCAAGCATTAGATATAGAAGTTTATTGAAATAAACATACCACAGTTCGGTGACTTTTACCTACCCGTCTGAACCACCTGCACAATACTTACCATGACCTTTCCTGCCACGAAGACATAGTTAGTTTGCACAGTTTAAATATACGAGGGATCACTGGCATGATCCCATAATGGACGAGTTATAGTACATGAAAAAAATGACATGCAACACAAGGAACAGGGGCGTTACAGGTCATTCCATCTGAAACAGGCGACTATCAAGAGTTTCGTACAGATCGGATCGGTGCCAGTGCCCCAGCGACCGTTCGCAGGAACTAAGACCTTGTGCCCAAGTTGTCCGTGATCAAGCAAAGTCTAATAAGTTATCAATCGAGGCAATTTAAGGCAACACAAGCACGAGACAAGTAACAGGGCAAGATCTATTTTGCATAGTCTCCCTGATCAGTTTATTCCATAGCAAGGTGTGTTCTACACATAGAACAATTATAAAAGAAGTATACTTTCTAACATGAATTGAAATATTATGAAAGAACATTCTAAGCGAACTAGCATGCAACAAGGTAACCGTTTCTAAGTTGGTTGACAAGCATAAATAATCCAATTCTATTCATTTTTATTTTGACATCTTTTAGTTATTATGGTATCGTTTGATCGAAACAATCAAGAAGGCAAGATTTTAGATTTGAAGAATTGGAAGAAGGGTCAGCTGAATCGAGAATAGCCACTCACCATTTGGTTGGAGAGAGGAAAGGAAAAAGGTGCTTCAAGACTCCGCTTGCACGACGTCTACTGCACGATCATCTGCATTACCACAAATAGATGATCAACACCTCTTCTACTCTTTCCAAGATCGAAATGAAATACAGTTCAACGAACGAAAGCAATAAAACCTATCAAAATCGTTCAAGAAAATGCAAATCCGAAAACTAACTCAAAGCACGAAAGCAACAAGGCGATAGCGAAAACTAGGCAAGAAAACTTGCAGCGGAGAGGTACCTCTTCACTCTTCCTCTAAGTCCATCCTTGGGGCACGGTCCACTGAATATGGAAATCAATTCCGAAGAAGCAAATCCATAACAAGGATAAGATCTTGATTCAATCTATCCCGATCGAACGATACCAATTTATATTTCTTAGCCGCGCTCCCCGAATAAGAGAAACGGGGCACCACAATAACATAGTTGGATTCTGATGAGTTGGTTGAATAAATACTTGAATGGTTTTAGTTGATTGATAATCAAACTGGAAATGACAAATAAACTTATTCAGATAAAGATAAACTATTCTGGGAATTATGCTTTTGGCAAGAGAAATTAATAATGGAGTGATCCTCGGATTTAGATATTGTTAGATTTTGATTCATGTAGTAGTTGCACGTATGTGTGTTGGATTTATGATTGAAGTTATCTTGATGGATAAGTTATGATTTTAAATTTACCCTTAAAAATATTGTTGGTGATTTTAAACTCGATAGATAATTGAATATAAAATATGGCTGATTAAATATTTGTGCCGGATGGATTATTGCTATCGAGCTTCGTTGAGTTTATAGTATGGACAATGATATAAGTTAAGAGAAAACTTATTAAGGTTTTGATTCATTGGAAACTTGATAACACTAAACTTGGAAATTGATAGAGATGTTTGAAATGAGTAATTTAAAATATTTTGAGAAAATATCGAATATGTGGTGGTTTTAAATTTGAGTCAGAATCAAAGAATAGTTAGTCTATTCTCGATTCGATTGATGATAACTGAATGGATGGAAACATGTACTAACTTCTTAGATTACTCATGAGAGGTATAACAAATAAAAATTTAATGAGGAATGTATTTTGGATTTGAGAACTCTGATATTGTCAATCATATGCTAGTACCTTATTTTGGAATGAGATTTAAGTATAGTGTCTGGGTGAATTGCCTAGCTTGGGTACTCTCATATGTTTATGCATTGACAATTTGGTGAATGATAATTATGCGAAAATAGTTCCGTGTGAGACACGTATGATTGAAGGTAAGGATTTTTGGACGTGTCGAACTTAGTCCATATTAGTGATACTTGAAAAATGGTCGTACAAGGATTTGGATATACAAAAGGTGGAAATAGTTGGATGAGAAGGCATATTGAAAACTCGTTGCATTATTAATGTAACAAGTATGTTGGATTAGCAATGTAAAATATATGAAGATGGAATACGATTATGAATCATGTATTATACAAAGATTTTGGTGGAGAAATTTGTGTCCATTAGGAGTACTATGCGGATGAGTTATGTGAATTTATGCTAAGGCAAGTTGGATTGGAAGTGTCGATTCTTTAGACGGTTGGAAGAATGTTATTGTCACGCCCCAGTCCCAAAATACTGAGGGAATAGACACATGGCATTGGCCAGCAGCACACACCGATGGGCTAACCCAGTTTAATGGACCCATCAGGGTGTACTTAAGCTGTAATACAACAATAAGGACCTATGATACTAATCTCATCCACAAGAATAAATATAATCAATATCAGAAATATAAAGCAATATCAAGTCTCAATAAACATAACTCGGAGAATAACCCGATAATGAGTTTGATACAATGGTTCAACAGATCAGAAATGAAAGAGTCTAACAATAACATATATTGAGTATAGATTAAGCAAAACTCAGGAAAAATCCTCTGCTATAACCTCGTCCTCGGAGATCGGTTCAGCTCCGGTGTCTGCTCCTGCTCCTACTCCATATACCTCGGGATAGAACTCCTCTACTGTACCTAGGGACATAATCCGAATCCAGGTCCTCAGGGGACATAGCAAGGTACAAGAATAACTCAAGCCAAAATAAATGCAGTGCAATAATAAATGAATCAATAGGGTAAACTATATAACAGCTAAGTGATATGCAATATGAGAGCATGAATCATACTCAGGCTGAGACTACTATAAGCTTTGTGTCGGGAAAACCCATAGCAGCATTCTCTCGAAGGGCCAGTACTTGTGCCAAAGCTCTGTGTCAGAGTCTAAGACACCTCCAGATAACTATATATATAATATAATCTGCCTTTAGTATGGTAAGTCTCTCCCCACCCAATGTAACCACATGTCTCATGTCCATGACATGCAAGATCAAATCTAATACAGCAAGTTATAATGATATCTAAGCACATGCAATATCCATGTCACAAATTATGTAACCTATACAGAATCACCATGAATATCTCAGGAAGATTCTGTCTCATGAATAGTGTCAGGTGTCCTGTGGTATGACGTACTTGATAATGCAAGCACGAGAATGTATAGGGTTTCGATATCCATCTCTAGGTGACGTTACACAACTCCGCGTACGGCGTCGACACCCGAATATTATTCGGACGTTAAGTAATGTCACACGGTCCTAGGTTGAACATTTATATCATATAATTAAATCAATGGAATAACATAAAGTAATTATTGGAAGATTGGCAAGGTACACTTGCCTGGTGCTTGGATTCCAACTACTGCTCTGGTACCAGTGGGATCGGCAGGTACTCCACCGGTTGCTGAAATATACGTTACCATCAAGTTCAGAAGATATCAAATAGCTAGAATTGCCTGTCCATAAGTCCAATTTGGACACAGGAGAAAAAGTGGCAGTTTCTGGTCAATCGGGGTCCACATGTGGCCCGCTTCGTACCGAAAATGTGCCAGAGATAATGTTCACCAAATTCGTCAAACTTAGTGTCTACAAGTCCAGAATGACGATACGAACCCAACAGAATGTCCAGAACTGGATTCCGATGAGCCGATCATAAAATCGCCCATCAAGTGGAGCCGTAGGGCCCACGATACGGGATTTTGTCAACATTCTCAGAATTGAACCAAACTTGGGTCACAGGACCAGCGTATTGCTACGAGTCCGATGGCGCAAGTTTTGTATCGATACGACATGCGTACACGAAGTTACAATGATTTTTAGAACATAGCCAATACGGGGTGTTGTCGACGGATACGCGTTGATTCCGGTGTGCACGCACATCCAAATCAACTTTCGTAAAATCTCACACGTCCGTATTAATGACGCACACCTTTCGGTAAAGTTTACACATTACCAAGTCATCCCGTATAGCGGGGCGCACCCAGTTCCGAGAAAAATCAGGGTTTTATAAAGACCAAGTTTTTGGCCAATTTCACCCTCGAATTAAATACAAATTACAACACGATAAATTATACAAATACAGGGTTTTAAAACTTGGTCATAAGGTCTAAATAATTGTTCAAGCCAATTTTGAAAACATTTCACAGGTTGGTCGCAAAAAGGTCGCGAACTGGGGAGTTCGGGGCGATTTTTGAATTTTCAGAAAATGGGTCGATTTTCCTGATTTTGCGTCGCAATTTGCGATCGCCACAGGACGCGATACCCCGAACTAGTTGCACGGGGTTTGAGAGGGTCACGCAGGGTTCGTGCATGATTTGACAGAACGGAAAACTAGAGGACGAGGAGAGAGAAAATCTCACCTGAACGATGGCTCAGAATCGACTAAAATTACGCGTACGCGGGGAATCGCGATGCGGGTACGGCGGAGCTTGGGGTGCTGCTGCGGCTTCTCGGTCGTCGTGGGCAAGGTAGAGATCACGGTGGAGCTCGGAGGAGCTCGGGTTGAGGTCGTCGGCTGCGGGGTTCGTCGAGGTTGCTGCTGGAGGAGGCGATTGGGGAAACTCGACGGGTGGCTGGAGAGATAGTGGAGACGGTGGTGGTGGCAGTGGTGGATGTAGGTGGTGGTGGCTGTGAGGGCGGGGGTTACTGAGCTGGTGGTCGAGTTCTCGCCGGGGAGGAGGAAGGAGGCGGAGACGTCGGATGGAGAGGAGGCGAAGTCGACGGAGATCGTGGTGGCGGTGGTGGTCGATGGTGTTGGGTTTATATAGGGCAAGCGGTGGATAGGAACCACGGCCGGTGGGGGAGCCGAACAGAGGCGGCGGCGGGTCAGGGAGTTGATGGGTCAGGGAGGCGGAGAGGCGTACGGTCGGTGGCGTCGGGATAACGACCGCCGGCAAGAAGTCGAAGGGACGGGGAAATTAGGGATTGAAGTTTACTGCTGACAGCGGGTTATCGGGTCGGGTTCGGGTCGGGTTCTGGGTATAGATCCGACCCGACCCGCTAGGGTTTTGGGTCCGGTTTGGGTTGGTTCGGTTAAGAATTAAACCGGTTCAGGGTAGGTTGGTTCAATAAACCGGTTGATTTATTTTGGGTTTAATTAAAAACTAATTTTTTAGGTCTTTAAAACTAGTTCTGGGGTCCAATAAATTCTAGAAAAATTATCCTATGTCTAATATTTTATTTTACACCCACAAATATTATTTTCATAATATTTTAATATTTAATAAAATCACAATAATTATTTAATACCAGAAAATATTTATTTTTAATTAGTTAAAAATTACAGAAAAATTCTAAAAATTTATTTTTAAATTCTTGAAAATCTGGGGGTTTACAGTTATGCTATTAACCTATCGAATTGCACCATCAATGGCTTAGGCTAAAGTACACAATATTCCAGAGTCCAACAACTTTCAAAGTAAGTGCATGATCCAAGTTAAGTGATCACCTATAACCAAATAGAGCTACAGGAAAAAAATTGGTGGACTAAGAAACTTGTGCAAGTATTTTGATGAGAATATAGAAGGTAGATTAGAATTAGTGATATGTAAAAGATGTGTTTAGCATAATTTTTAAATAGTCGAGAAGAGACAAGTGGGATATTGAACCGAAGCTTAGTGAGGAATTCCCTCGAGATAATATGGTGAAGTGGAATTAGCATGGTTTTAAGTTTCAAGGATAAAACTTTTTCTGAGTGATATATTATGTAATGTCTCGCTCCACTAGGTGTATTATGATGCTTTGTTGACCTGAAGAGGCTTAACTGGACTTAGTTCTATGTGCATAATTTATGCAGAGTTCTTGTTTTTGATGTATTTTCCTGCAACGGGCGGAGGCATTGTATGTGCCTAGTGGATTGAATCAGTTAAATTTGTTCTAAGCGATATGAGAGATCACATGATTTAACCGATGTTGTAGACTTGCTTAATCTAGTCAGATTGGATGATTGTGGAGCATGACTTGCTCGTATAGTTATACCAGTTAAGAAGATCATGTATCACGTTAAATCATGTCTTTGAGAAATGTATCGGGTCGGCCAAAGCGATAGGTACCTTCATATAGGTGGATGGGCTCTGGCCCTCTTTTCTACTCCTTCACATCTTTAATAAAATATATGCCCTTGTTTCCTTGCAAGATTTATAGATTGATGATGCCTGGTAGATTATACAGATAAATAAAGTGATTGATAAGCTTTGTATGCAAAGAAGACAGTTATAGTACGATACCACATAATTGTAGGATTGTGGTTTGGTGCCATGGGACCACATGTTGGTCGGTATGTTTGGAACCTACGGGTCACCAATCAGAACATTGAATGGGTATGTTGATAGCGCGAGAATGATAGATTGTCCGGGTAGAATGTAAAATGCTTTAATTATGTTATATGTATGTGTTTATAGTTAAACTATTTACACATTTTAATGGTCATGGATAACTTATGTATAAGGTTTGGCTTCCTTCGAACGAATGTCGGGGCACCGGGATTGTGTTGGCCTAGGAGAAAATTATATAGAATATGCTTCATGCACGACATATTACGGGACCTGTTGTTGGTCTTACTAACCGGACTGGAAAGACATATCACAATACGGGTATTTTAGGACCTTCGATAGGGTTTACAATTCATACTCAAAGTGATCGTCGTCTTACCAGATATGGTTCAAGATGGCTCGTATTGCCAGTGACCTTCATATTGATAGGCGGCGACTAATATATGTCTTATACAGGGGTGATAAGCGTTCACCTCTATCTTATGCAAGGACAGGCACATCAATTATAGTAAAAAGTCATTCATAAGTGCACATGGTTCTTATATATTGCCTGTTTCACCTATACTATCAAACCTAACATGTTTATTTGCTCCATGTTTCACTATATGCCATGTATATGAACTTTTAGTTAATCTAGTTTTAAATAGAAAGATTACTTTATAAATATGCATGCTTCACATGACTATCAGTGTTGGTTTAGGCGAGTTGGGTATCCTACTCACCAGTACAAGGTAATGTACTGATATCTAACTCCCCAAGTATGAAGATTTGTTTGGATGTACCGATGCGTTGGAGCTTGGATTGGCAATATTGAATATGTTTGACTAAGATTATTTCTTGTGACATGATGTATGGAACAATATATTCTTTTATGAGCAAGAGTGAACAAAAGTGTTGTGAGCCAATTTGGCATATTCAATTGACTATTGAGAGCCTTTGTATTCTGCTGTAATTATATATAAAAGGGACTTCTATACGAATTTGTTTATTTCATTGCAATATCGTTTTATCAAGATACAAAATTAACTATTTTTCTTCTTGCCTTGTATATGTGCAGTATAGATTTTTATAACATCATGCCAGTGGCTATTTTTCGATTATGCGGATTCGAGACGTGACACCAATAGCCTCGCCAGCGTTCGTCATGCCAATTAGTACTGAGGGCGAACTGTAGAATGCAATCCCAATAAAGGTTACTGTCGACCTTGCATTTACCAACTCGACCTACATCGCTACTGATAAAGACATCGTACAGAACTCATCGCCAACTCGAGCCCCTCCGAACGTGTCCTCGACTCAGCCTGGATATTATTCGTACAAATATTGAGAGTCCTGAGTTCCCTTGGTAAGGTTTGTTTCCATTTTTATAGATGCAAGGAGGGAGAAGAATAATAGTTAAAGCTATAGGGGTTGAATAGTATAAGTTTTGGACTCATATGACACTGACACGTAGACACACAAGCAAAGCAAATATGTAATTCCAGTTATATTTATCTTGTTCTAACAGATGGAATATCATGTTGAGATGTATCCTCTCGTACTACATGATACTTACTACTTATATCGAGATGCATACCTTGTATTGCCCACTGGATAAAAATTTCCTGCTGAAGTGATACCTAGGGTACACGGATCAAGATACTTACTTAGCCAGAAAAAGAAGATTGAAAAAAAATAGAATTATAAATTGTTTATAATTATAAAATAGAGCATTAGGCGGGTTGGAACAAAATGGATCATATCATATAAAAATTTTGTAATCTAAATAATGCAAAGCAGATCAGTTCCTGTAACCTCCTTCGGCAAGGCCTTATAAAGGCATAATGTGAGTGCTTAGCTCACTTACCTGTGCACAACACCTGAACATTCCTATTTCGATTAAAAAAATTGATTAGATGTTTAATAATATGTCTCATCTCTATTCCATGTGTGGGAAATAAATGAATGACTAAGCACCCTTCTATCTAGAAACAATCTAATCCCGGGTCATGGAATTGTTATCGAAAAACTAGTCATGTCTGAGATCCAAAGATTGTTCTCCAAATTGCATTACTATTTAGCCAAATTGTATTATGATTGTGTTAGTAATTGTTAGGTCATAAAGGTAGTTCACACAGTAAAGAATCACTAGATTTAGAATTATATTATAGTCATATTTTAAGTTATCACTATAATATGTTCTTAGGATTTGTTCATTTTAACTTCCTAACTGAGAATCAGATCAAGATTTTTTACCATATACTAATTTTTTCACTATCTCATCATTCTTCAATTGAGGACTTGCATGTCTTTGATGACCTAGTATTTGTTCACTAGATGAATGTATGGCACCGACGGAATGCTACATTTATATAGTGTGGATGGATTCGAGGAGTGAATGCAGAGTAAGGAAGGACAGTAGTTTTTATTTTGTTTAGTTGTGTATCATCTTTTGTAAATTAATCTTTTTAGTAAACCAGACTTATGGGTTGTATATATGTATAGTTCTATGTTAATAGATGTGAATATTCTCTGTTTACTAATATCTAACATTGTCTATACTTTATTTTAGAACTTTATATATGATAATTGTGATTACGGATACCGGTATATTCATATGACGCGTAGCCTGAGATACTAGCTATGTACTCGGCTTACCATTTTCTAGAAGTAGGACATGACAAGAAGCCTTGGTGAGCATTGGAGTTGAGGGCGACGACAAGGCGTTGGCTCGATTGCTTTACCGAGAGCCGGGTGTGTGTGGCGAGTCGGTCGTGGCTAATGGTAGACCAAGGCGGTAGGGGTTGGGATTCGGCACAACAAGGCAAGGGACTCGTCGGCTGGAGTCGGGCATAAAGTCGGCTCGTATGGTAGGCATCCTTATTTATTTTGGATAATAGATGACTTATTTCCTATAAATCTTCAATAATTTTTTGGTTGCTTACAACATGTATTTTTAACACAATAGGATGCAAATCTTTACTAGGTTGATATCGAGATTCACAAGTAAAAGTAGAAAGAAGAAGCAGCACCAAGTATGTCGTGCTTGAAGAGACTATGACTAGAGAGACAATCAGTAATCTAGAGGTTCAAGCACAAGAAAGAATGTCACCCGAGTTGATGATTGAAGAAAGAAAGTTCAGGATGAAGCTTTGGAATCAAAATAAACTCAGGCTATTACAGTGAGTTCAACGGAACCCAAATTTCTTGAACTTGATGAGTCTCCCATTGCTTCATGTTAATATGGATGCAGTAGGTGAAACTATTGAAATTGGTTAATGCAAGGTCAACACAACTAGAAAGAGAAAAAGGATTATGATGAAGAACCTTCCCATGAGCAAAGCTTTGAAACACAATCATCCCTATTAGAGACCCAAATGGTGTAAAGACATCTTATTTACATGATGATGATGCCCAGACCTATTGATCATGATGAGATCCAGAAAGAGATACAACAAGCTAAAATTGGTTCAATTGTTCGGTTCATTGATTCATAGGGCTATTTGATTTTACCTCCTGTTAGATTAGGTATATCACTACTAGAAAAAGTAGGATTAGCGACGCATTTTAACGACTCCATATAAAAACGTCGCTAATGAAAATAAATTAGCGACTCCATGTAAAAACGTCGCTAAACATTGCTAAATGGCGACATTTAGCGACTTTTATTAAGATTTTAAAAGATTAGTCGCTATAAGTTCAATTAAGGTCGCTAAACGTCGCTAATATGTCTACTTTAGAGACATTTAGCGGCGTAATTAGCGACGTATATATTAAAAATATTTAGCGACGTATTTGACGTCGCTAAATTTTAATTTAGCGACATTTTTATTTGACGTCGCTAAAAGTCGCTAAATTTTGGTTAATTAGGGCTCAGTTTTTTTTCCCCCATCTGTCGATTTCGAAAGTTTTCGATTTCCCTCGCCCCCCCCTCTCCGGCGACCGGCTCTCCACGGCTGCGGCTACTCCGGCATCCCCCTCCTCCTCCTCGAGCTCTAGGTAAACCCTAACTCTCTCTCTCTCTCTCTCTCTCATGTGACACTGACACAACACACACTTGACAGACACGACACACACACAGACACTGACAGACAAACATGACACACACACACACAGACGCAGACACACACACACACACGACACACACACACACACACACACACACACACGACACACTCTCTCTCTCTCTACGGTTTTTGATCAGGGGTTAGGTTTAGGGTTAGGTTTTTTGACCTGGGGTTAGGGTTAGGGTTAGGTTTAGGGTTTTTGATCAAGTTTTAAAAAGTATGTCACTATTGAACAAATTCTGCAAAAAAATTATGATTTTCAAAGTATCAGGTATTAGTGAGTGTATCCTTATACTCGAGTTTTAAAAAGTATGGGTATAATTATTAGAAATGAGAGGAGGAGGGTAGTCAGTTGGCAGCAGGTTATGTATCTGGGAATATTAGCTAGGTGATATGTATAATTTCGATGTTGGTATCAATTAGGAATCATGGTATACAATAGAATATGTATTCCAGAATGTATCCATATACCAGGGAGTGTGTGAATGTCGGTAGATGATGCATCTAGTACAGGGATCTGAGTTAGTTGTGTAGTGTAGAGCTTGTGGGCATGCTCGAGCAGCTGGAGTAGTGTTCCAGTCTGTTCAGTCAATGAGGTTCTTTACTGCACTGCAGCACAATGGGTATTGTGTGAAGGATGATTGATTGTATGTGTATTGGATGGAGTTTCGGATAATTTCAGTAGGGTAACGACAACTGGGATGTCTTGCACTGCTGTAGCGGCTAATAGCTGCAAGCAGTGAGCTGCAAGTACAACAGAGGATAGCAATGGTCTTGAAAGCAAGTGACTTGGTTGTGGCCTATAGTGGACACCTATGTGTGCAAACTTGTTGCAGTAGCAAGAGTTGGGCAACAATGGTAGCACTGATGTGGAGGGGTAGTATGTGTATAATTCTAAGGTATTGAGGGTTGATTTGATATGTGTCTGAGAGGGCACTGCAAATGTGAGTGCAGGTGTCCGTGTGTGGTGTGAGTTCAGGTGTGTGCAAGTGAATGAGGATAGTACTAGAGAGGTAAGTAACAGTTAAGTGTTGAGTGCCAAGGTAGATAGATAATTGGTTAAGATAGGTTAGATAGTAAGATATTGGTTAAGAGAAGTTGGTATTAGTTACTTACTTGCAAATGACGTTACAAGTATCAATTAGGGAGATCAGTTATAATAGCAATGTAGAGTAGTATTATCAGTTGGGTAGTGCAAGAGTTAGTATAGGTTAGGACACTAAGTAAATAGCTAAGATTGGTTAGTAATTGATATATATATATATATATATATATATATATTAGTCTTGGTAGTAAGGGTTGAATATTGCTTATTTTAGACTTTGATAAATGAAAGTATGTATTATATCAGTTATAATTTTTATAGTACGGTTAAGTTATGAAGTTAGGTGATAAACCACTGTATGTAATGATTTATATGATACATACTGTCATTTTTGCAGAAGTATCTAGAAATGGATATGAATTACTATCTGCGTCATCGTTCGTGGATGTACAACCGTCATCCTGATGACATGTGCGGTGTGCGGGATGAATTCATTGAGGGTGTACAGCAGTTCCTGCAGTTCGCCAAGGCGTTCCCTCAGTACATGGACGGTACCAAAATTAAGTGTCTGTGTGTGAGATATCGCAACAAAAAATATCATCCAGAAGTGGAAGTTACATATCATTTATACTCGAAGGGCTTCACACCGAATTACTATCAGTGGACCGCGCACGGAGAACTTGTATCTCTAGCATCGGAGTCAGAGCCCTATGTGGAGCCGTATATGGATGTCCACGACCACGATGCTTACGACGACGGGTTGGTGAACATGGTTTATGATGCGGCGGGGCCTAGTTTCAATCCGGATAATTATGATGTGGTGGGACCTAGTTTCAATCCGGACAATTATGATGCAGCTGAGGAGGCACCGAATGCTGATGCTACAAAGTTTATGGAGTTGCTGGAGAATGCAAGGACTCCACTATATCCTGGTTGTGAGGATCATTCACTGTTGGAGGTGGTTACAAGATTATTGAGCATCAAGTCCGATTTTAACATGTAGCAAGAATGTTATAATCGACTGCTCGATTTGATTATACAGATCTTGCCCGAGGGTGTAAAGTTGCCTAAAGACTTCTATCGATCTAAGAGGATGGTGAGATCGCTTTAGATGGGATACGAGAAAATCGATGCATGTCGCAACGGGTGCATGTTGTACTACAAAGACGACAAGGATGAAGATGCGTACAGATTCTGTGGTGCTGATCGCTACAAGGCTACTGTTAGAGAAAAGTCTGTCGGTGCAAGAAAGCCTACCGATTCGATGCACTACTTGCCTTTGACGCCGCGGTTGCAGCGGTTATTTATGGTTAAGGAGACTGCAGAAAACATGAGTTGGCACAGGCGAAAATAGATCAAAGGAGTATTAGATCATCCATCCGCTAGAGAAACATGGAAGCACTTTGATCGAGAGTATCCACATTTTGCCGAGGAAGCGTGTAATGTCAGATTGGGGCTCTCCTCTGACGGTTTTACCCCATTCGGACTTTCGGGCTCCCAGTATTCATGTTGGCCTGTGATCGTCACTCCGTACAATCTACCACCTTGGATGTGCATGAAGACTCCGTATATGTTCCTAACCGTTATTATCCCGGGTCCGAACAATCCGAAGAGGAACATCGATGTGTATTTACAACCTTTGATAGATGAGTTGAATCAGCTATGGAAAGTAGGTGCCAACACGTACGATATTTCTAGAAAGCAGAATTTTTAGATGAGGGCAGCACTTATGTGGACCATCAACGACTTTCCGACCTATGAAATATTATCGGGATGGAGCACCCATGGTCGTCTCTCATGTCCGTATTCGTACAGGAGTTGTGGAGAAGGCCAATCTACCGCCAAGGTAGCCCGGATGCACGATATGGGAAGAGGTAAAAGATTTACCAAGTGCTATCGAAGAGCCTGCTAAGGGGTACAAGTGTGACGGATTTGGTCGCACCCATAACTGGACGAAAAGGAGTATATTCTGGGATCTGCCATAGTGGAGCACCAATCTGATCAGACATAACATTGATGTCATACATATCGAGAAGAATGTGTTTGATAACATAATTAATACTGTAATGGAGGTAAAGGGGAAGACGAAAGATAATCCGAAGACCAGGTTGGACTTAGAAGAAATATGTAAATGTCCTGCATTGTATTTGATAGAGGAGGGGAATGGAAAGTTAAAGCAACCTAAGTCAGTTTTCTCACTGGAGAAAGAGGATAAAGGTAGACTTTGTAGGTGGATTCAGGGTCTAAAGTTTCCAAACGGGTACGTGTCGAACTTGAGAAGATACGTCGATCTCAAGGAGAACAAACTGGTGGGTATGAAGAGCCACAATTGTCACGTATTCATGGAGAGGTTAATTCTGATTGCATTTCGGGAATTCTTACCGCAGGTCATTTGGGACCCATTGACAGAGCTGAGCATATTCTTCAGAGATCTTTGTTGTACTAAGTTGCTCGTCGATCGTCTAGAAAAGCAAAAGAAGGACATTGCGGTAACACTATGTAACACTATATAAGCTCGAGAAGGTGTTTCCTCTTGGATTTATCAGGAGGACGATCTACCTCTTGTAACAAATATTATAGATGTGGACTCAACGAAAGTTACTCATTACACGAGTAATAATATAGAAGATGTAGAATTATCCGAAGAGGAAGACGAAGTAGATGAAAGTGAAGACGAGGAAGAGAAAGAGGAGGACGAGGAAGGCGAACAAGATGAATTTTGTGAAGATGATTGAAAATAAAATATATTGCATGTAGAATGTAACTATATTTTGACTATAGAATATAGATCAAGGTTGGAAAATTGACGAAGTAGATGTACCCATTAACGAATATATGTATTATATTTTGACTGTAGAATGCTTTGAGATATGCATCACATTTCGAATGTAGAATGTACTATATATTTGTGTTTCTCTATATTCATCATATGTTGTTATCAGATATGACAGGACAACATAGAGGATTCAGCAGGTCCCGAGGTAGATAGAGTGCTCATCTGGTACTGCCTACTGTTGGTTCCGGATTATTGTCGCCCAGTACTCCAGTATATCGATCACTCACATCTCCGACTGTTGGGACGAGTAGTTCCAGGCGTGATAGTACACCCTCGTCCAACGTTCCTCCTGCTGACGGAACCATGGGGACAGATGAGCATGTCGAGGAGGTCGTGTCCACGTTGTCCCAATATCAGCAAGATCCTCCATGCGCACCTCCGGAGGAGACGAGGACAGAAATTTGGGCCGACGGTACAAAGTAAGTCAATTAGATGGTTTAGTATAATATATATCGTGTATTTCTTTATTCATCGTATATTGACTTTTTCAGTATTCTAAATTATTATCTCTGTATAGATATTGTCCATCGTCGGTTCAGAGATGCCTGGGCCAATTTCTGAGGAACAACTACGGTGGCCCTTGGATCAACTACTCTGAGGATCCAGAGGAGAGGAAGGCATTCTGGTTTGCGCACTTCCAGGTAAAAGTATATTAAATAAATCCTCTAATTTATGCATATTATATAACTTATCCGTGATGCTAACTTACTAAATTATTTATTGTAACAAACGTATTTTTATCCTCCGCACTGGGCCAAGTTGATCGAGCGGCTCTTTCCTACCGTTGCCGCCAAGCTTATCTGAGATGCTCTGGATGACCAGAAGGCTCGTGATCGTGCTGGAAAACCGATCCAAGGTTGGATCACGCCTGAGCAGTGGACTGCTATGAGGGCTAGATTCGACGATCCGAGCTACAAGGAAAGGTCTGAGAAGGCTAAGGCGGCTAGGCGGAATATTGCCAAGTGGTGTGGTGGCTCGATTCCGATGACGGAACATTTCCGTCGTTTAGTATGTTTTTTCTTTTAAATATATTATTTTAATGTAAGTACCATAAAATGGTACTTGGAAAAAATGTTTAAGTTTAGTAATAAATAATATATTTTTAACAGGTACAGAGGGGTGAGGATGCAAACATGGTGACCGTATTCTTGGCCACCCATCGCAAGGACAAAAATCTCATTGATGAGAGGGCCTCGCAGACCTATGTAAGTATTATTTTACTTTGTGTTAATTTTAATATAACTTAGGCAATTATCGAGTTTCCAAACCTTTCTAGGCCGAGTATCTTAGGCTGCGTGAGCGGGCGACTGCTAGTGCACCTACACCTGGAGAGGCTGGTACTTCGTCGCAGCCCGCTCCAGCTCCGTCGACGGACGACCTGTGGGTGACCGCAGCTGGTGGTCTCCAGAGGGGTACGTACTAGGGTACGGGCTCCTATGGCGCCCTGGTTGCGACGCAGTCATCTAGGGCCTCCCCGACTGCTGCGTATTCCACACAGCCCTCGCAGTCGCAGCCCTCGCAGTCGTCGGCCAGAGTCTAGGAGGCCGTTGACCGTCAGATTGCGTCTCTCCGTGATGAGTTGCTGCGAAGGATGGAGGAGCAGCCCCGATCCCAGCCGCAGGAGGATGATCCGATGCTCATCGCACGATTCGATATGCTCGACCGCAGCATGACGGAGCTCCAAGATTTGACAAATGATATTAGAGCCTCCAATGACCGCAACATCATGGAGCTGCAGGCGTCACAGCTATCAATGGGCGAGAGGCTGACGATGATGCAGGATTCAATGGTTCATAGCAGTACGAGACTGTTATCTACCATGGATTCTTACAACCAGCGACTCGCAGACTTGGAGCGGGCACGGCCTCCTGGTGCACCTACATCGATACAGACTCCACCGACGTCACTGCCTTCTCTATCGACATCGGTGTCGATTCCACGGGACGAGTATGAGCAGTTCTTATCCTTCAAGCGAGCCGGTGGTCAGCCTCCTGCAGATCCGCAGTAGTATAGTTAGTTACTGGATATTTATATTTTTTTATTATTTAGGATGCGATTGTATGGATATAAATTTTTCATATTCTTTACGTTTACGATGAGATTTGTTGGATGCTTTCTTTTCTTCAAATTTTATTATATTATTCATATTTTAGTTTACAACTGATGATTAATACTTGGCCTATATTTACCCAGTGCACTAGAATTTTCCCCCTTGGTGTTGCTACTGTGTTCTTTATTCAATTATTTCTACTACCATCATATACCTGATAATGAACCCAAGGGGGTTTGTAAACCCAAAAATGCAATTCAGTAATATATTTTTTTTTTTTGAAAATTAGCGACGTTTAGCGACGTTCATTTACGTTGCTAAATACGTCGCTAATTAGCGATACTGTTACACGTCGCTAAATACGTCGCTAAAATCGTCGCTGTACGTCGCAAACTGCTGACATGGCAGTATTGCCAGGTCATTAAAGACGTCGGTGTAACGTCGCTATATAAGTCGCTAATTAGCGACGTTTAGCGACTTTAATAAACGTCGCTATTTAGTGACGCGGCGTAGCTAAACGTCGCTAAATTTAGCGACACATTAAAGTCGCTAAAAAACGTCGGTATAGCGACGTTTAGCGACATTTTTTGTTTTAGCGACTTGATTTTTTTCGACTGCTTTAAAACGTCGCTAATTACGTCGTTAAACCAACTTAGCGACGTATTTCGGTTATTTAGCGACGTTTTTAGACGTCGCTAATTTGACTTATTCTGGTAGTGTATTGATATTACCCTCCTGTTAGATCAAAAGTTAAATTTACCCTCCTGAAAGTGTTGTTAAAAACTTTTTAACGACACTTTTAAAACTTTTAACGACACTTTAAAAACTTTTAACGACACTTTCAGGGAGATAAACTCAACTTTTGATCTAACAGGAGCGTAATATCAATATATCTAATCTAACAGGGGATAAAATCAAATAGCTCTTGATTCATACACTCGTACAATATTTGTTTATTAAGATTCACACCTGTAATTTTGAATTATATAAAACATCCATCAATAATGTGACATATATTAAAATCAAACTAATTGAACCAAGGCAAAATTTAGTCTTAATATGGAAAAGAAGAATTGAGTAAAACTTTATCAGTAATTACTTTTGCAATAAATATTCATTAGGGGGATGTTTGGTGCCTACAAATGGAAATCACATGCAACATATTTGGCATGCACCCTTTGTTGTTGTAAATGGTGTCATAAATCCATTTGGTTGCATGTAAATAATTTGCAGAATTTTCAAATTCATTGTTTGGAACGTCGTAATTAGCATGTATGGTTGCAACTTTCCTTGCAAATCAGAGATCAATTGTTTCGTTGTGACTTTATTACATTGAATAAAATGAGAATCATTGACAATTATGTAAATAATATTACATTTAGTTTATTATTGTAAGTTGTGTTGCAACATTTTGACCACAACAAATATTGCGGTAGTTGGGGGAATTGATGCAATTGTTGCACCAATTGCATCATTTTGGCTGGATATGCTGACGGTATGGGGAGAGGCGACAAAGGGGATCAGGATGATAGATTTTCACATACAACATGTGTGCCCCGATCACTAGTCATATTATACTATAGTTGTCATTTATTCAAACATAGAAGAAATAAATTACAGGGTTCATGTCTAGAAGATGAACATCAGAAGATGAAATACCCAAAGGAGCAAAGTAACCCGGCAAGCAAAATAGAGATGTTGGTAATTTTTCTTGGTATCCTTCCCCCGTCCCTCCTGATAAACATGGCTTCAATGACAGGACGGCAATTTAAAACCGCGAATCCCGAAATAAATAACTGCAAGAACATTTCGTCGAACCCTTCCTCCTTCCTTGTTGCCTTGAGTAATCCCACGATGAGGGAGCTGAGGTTCATAATGGCCACCGTCCCCAACAATATGAAGAAAGGGGAAGGCACACCGAAGTAAAATACCCCTTTATCATATAGGGCGCTTTGCTCATCTTCCATCACCTTGCTGGTCAAACTGAACCCGGGGGCGGAGACCCCCATTTGATTGAGCACATATTCTATTGTTCCAAAAGAGAAAGATGTTAAGCTCCTTATCATCCACATTCTCTGGTCGCTCCACCATCTGCGTATCGTCCATTCCACTTTGAGAAATCCTATGAGATCGTGGCAGTATGAAGCCAAGAAGAGGTAGGTATACAAATAAAACCATGTGCTCGAAACCTACAAAATGACAGTAGTTTGTTTGTTTGCTCATATTACAAGTTCAATATCCTAGGGTTAACATTGCTTATCATAATAATAACTAAGTTTTTGCTAGTGAAGTTTGCAAGTAATGAAAGTCAATAATTTTTAACATGCATGATTCAGAATAATCCTATATCCTTGTTAGAAAAGAAAATTTCCTAAGATATTAAGGAAGTGAAGTCTCTACAAAGTTTATATTAGACATGTTTACAAATTAATCGAACACTAGGTATATGATGTGGTTAAATACAATAGAATAGCAACAACCATGTTAACAAAATTATTAAGAAAACATGTTGGAAGATGGGTGGGTCTATAAGAGAATTGGGGTTATACTAGAGGTGTTTGCATTAGATTACAAAGTATCTCATCATATCTACTACACATGTATTCCTAGATTTCCTGTTACAGCAAACTTACACACACAAAATTTACCTCCCTCTTTTTCGCTAGATATAAAAGGAATATAGGCACATACATGGCTAGCAAATTTGTTCTATGAGAATTTTGTGCTAATAGATGAATCAAAACAATGGTCGATTTCTAGGATATAAATGTGAATAGTTTTAAAAGTATTTATATTAGTAGGAATAAATAGAATTAGGAGTAACATGTTCAGATGGTCAAGTAACACCTATAAGTGATGATTTGTTTTAATTAATCAGAAATTAGGTACAATATATATATATATATATATATAGTTGTAAAATGCATGAATTTAGACCAATAAATGGTGTGGGAGAGAGAATATATATATATATACCTTAGGGAAGAGGGGAGTATCGTAGATGAGAGCTAGTTGTGGAATGAGAGCATATATTGTGATTGGAATGCACCAACTCCCCCAGAAAGCATAGTGTGCATAACACAAGCCCGTGGAGAAAGAAGCCTTCCTGGTGCCATAAGTGAGGGGACTGAACCTGGAGAAGGCCACCTCATAAAGACCCACTATCCATCTCCTGCACTGGCTAAGCCCGTCATTCAGGTTCCTCGGCGAGTCGCCTAAGAACGCGGGCCTATCTGGGTCACAGAACACTGACTGCCACCCCTCACAATGCAAACGGTATCCTGTGTTGTAGTCCTCCACGAGCGACCCATACCTGAATCCAATCTGCAGAGCAACCAAACTATGTTAACGTAGGATGCATGCATATATAGTGCACGTCAGCTGCCACATAAGGAGGGATGGTTTGGAGGGCACTTTGGAGGTACCAATAACATTAGTCTATTAAAAAAGGTATTGTTTACTTACCATCGAACCCCACAGTCTGCCGAGTTCATATTTACAACCTGCAACCTCATGAGACTTGTTGAGGATCTCCTCAGACCTTATGGAAACATCAGCCTTCGCGTGGTCGACCCCCAGTGTAGACGGAGAAGGCAGAGAAGATGGAGGCCCAAAGAGAGATCGCCGCACAAAGAAGCAGCCAGTGCCCACGTAATTGGGTCCGTGTAGCCCGTCGAGTCCTTGCGAGTTGATCCTGAAGAGCCGCCTAAGCTCACCCCCATAGATGTCGTCATCGTTGAGCCCTTGGTACCTTTGGGGGAACTGCACGAACGAGAGCTTGGAGGCCATGGAAGGGTCGAGGAGATAGCAGAGGGCTCGTTGTGGCGTTTTCGGGTCATTTGAGTACATGTCGCAGTCCAATGTCAGGAATATTGGTGCATTGGTCATGACACTTGACACCCGGAGCTTTCATGAAATTAAAGAACACATGTTAGTAGGAGTCTTCTTACTCTTCTAACTACATATAAATTGCAAGAAAAAAGAAAAAGGAAAAAAGAAATGATTAATTACCAGAGTATTCAGAGCTCCAGCCTTGAAGTGGTGAGGAGAAGTTGAACTCTTCTCCCTGGATACATAGATAAGGTTTGGCATTGCATTTCCGTTGATGTCGCAATCTTTATCGCTTTCTAGTAAAACCTGTTACAGGACTATATATATTAACTCATATAGAGTCCTGGATCCATACCTTCATTTTTACTCTGAATATCTTTGTTGTTTCTAGCCATATCTTCATTTCTATTCTAAGGACTGTATCGTACCTCAAATCCTCTTCTTTTAATTTCTATCTTTAGTTTTTGCGACTTCTAATTGCACGCTTCAGGAATAATTTCAACAGCTTCTAGCCATAACGAGTTGTAAGAGGAGATAAAGTTACATAACTATGTTTGACATAATTAAAAAGGAATATTGGTAGAGATTATTAAACTTATGTCAAAATTAGAATAAAATTTATATCAAAATTCACAAAGGGTTTGAAGCTATAACATATCAAATAGGATTATTGCAGAGATGAAGGTTTCAGCATACCTGGATTATTGAGGGATGGTCGCGCCGAGTAAATCCCTTCCCTTTCTTCAAAATGTCGTAGTCTTCTTCGTGAACAATTAAGTCGTTACTGACAAAACCTTTCTCCATTGTACATTCCACCTTTTCCTTCAAGCTTTGGTACATCAACTGTATGTATATAAAAAACATGGAAAAAATAGTATGAACAAAATTTTGCTGGGCGGGTCACCTTGATCCCATCCTTACTCTAACAAAACATGAAAAAACTGTACATAGAAGTTTACAAACACAATGCAAGCCAACATTTTAGATAAATACAGTAGGAATAAAATTAGAGGTGCATTCGGAAGGCATATAGATCTGATATGGGTATTACCACACCCGTATTCATTTTTAAGAACGAATAAGGATATTGTTCGTATATGAAAATTATTGACCACATCTCAAAAAAAAGATTTGGATCAGAAATAATAAGCAGCGGATAGTGGTAGAACGAGTACGAATACAGATGGGATATAAAAGGTTTTGGTCCTTTTGGAAACACAAAAGTCGGGTTTGGGTTTTAATTCTCCAATCCCGAGCACTTCCCGGCCTGCTTCCCTAAAGGGTTCAAGCTGGGTTTCACCACCAAACTAGACCGGCCGACCTGGTCAGTAAGCCCAGTACATAAACTTAATAATGATTACACACATATATTATGGAACCACCCTATGGAACCATCCGGATGGTTTAATATTACGGAAATTTTCGTACAAAGCATAGAAATTTATAAAAATTGCAAAAAAAATCAAATTTTAAAAAAAAGGTCCGTTGGAATGACGTTTTGTAAAAAAAAATATATTTTTTTTATTTTTTTCCCGAAGTTTTTTTGAAAGTTTTAGTGACACTTTTTAGCGACGAATTTAAATTTTCAATGACGAAATAGGTTCTTTAGTGAGGAATATTAGTGACGACAATAAATTTTTAGAAACGAATTTAATGTAAAACGTCCTTCACATGGCCGTTTTCTATGCTTTGTAAGAAAATTTTCGTTAATATTATGGAACCACTGTGTGATACATGAGTTAGATTGTGATTGAGTGAGTGAGATTAAAATGTGGTGGGATCTACACTTTTTAATCTCAACTACCCAATCCTAATCCAACTTATATAACATATGGTGATTCTATAATATAAAATTACATGGATGCTTTTAGAGCATTTTTGTATATATATATATATGCACACAGAGAGACACCCACACAATGCAAAATAAAAACACAAAACTCAATGCTAGAGTAAGGGGGCAGCTCTAGCGGCATAACCAATGCAGTTCCTGGTGTGGAGAGGAAACCTGATCCACCCGACAGGAGGAGGTTTCCGATAGAAGAGGATAGAGAAGAGGGGTGGACCACGGTGGAGAGGGAAAAGTCTCCCAGTTGCAAATCGACAGGAACAAAGAGGGACAGGTAGAGACAGAAGGTGGGAAGGTAGAACACATACCCAAATCCCTCAGGTAGTGTGACCATTGGCAACCTTATGGGGACTTCCAAGCAAAAGAGCGACGAGGCCACAACTACTCAGGCTAGTTAGAAATAATTGACGAGGAACCATGGAGATGCCTCCCCACCCCTCCCCAAATGCTCGACTCTATGACTCAACCTAAGACATATCCATTAAAATTATCAAAAATACCTATGAAATCTTAGGCGGATATGTGCAAGACAGGGGCTGTGAGAGAGGAGCTTATGATGAAGTATATTGAACCAAAAACAGTGAACATAAGAAAGGTAAAAGGGATAACGAAAGAAGATCTTGCAGAGACTGAGGAGTTCTGAAAGAATATGGTACTCATGTATGCCATGGGCAATTGTCCTTATTATGGTCCCCTCAGCTCTAGAGTATATACTCCAGAAATTATGAAATTGCTAGCACATTGGAAAGCCTCTCCGAATAGACAACCAAACGATGAGGAAGAAGAGATTATCTTATGCTAGAATCTTTGTGAAAATCAATGCCATAGATAGTCTTACAGAGAAGCTTGAAGTCGAGTTTCCCAATGGCGAGAAAAAGTGGAATTTGAATGAGTTCTACCTAAGTGCACCTGCTACATGTGTTTTGGGCACACAAAAAGCCAATGCTCGGGCAAGCATGCGGACGGAGAAAAACAAATACAAAAGGGAGGCAGTGTTTAAGGATCCGTTCCGCTCAATCGAAAAAGCTGATTCAAACGGCGTAAGTGCGACGTCCCGTCCCGTCTTGCTCGGTGAGAAGACTCGCTTGAGACAAAGAAAATTTAGACTTGACCCTTCATGAGTTCAGACTTAGACTTTCAAAGACGCGCTCGGACTATCGCTTGGCCGAGACGAATCATCGCTAAGATGGGTGGCTACGATGAACCTATCTTTTCTTAGCCTGCACACCTAAAATATGGATGATACATGCTAGTCGCTAGAAAAATCACCTCCTGCGTGCTAATAAAGAATACATCACACATTGCTAAGGAAATAATCCCATCTTGTATTGCTTGTCTAGAACATGAAAAATAAGTATCTTGATAGATTTTCTTATGCGCCGCTCTATATGCCCCTGTACGATTTCAATCCTTGCACTAACCCTTTAGACTCCTGCTAGTGTATGGGCTTAAGCTTCTACTATTTCAATGCTTGTCTGGTTGCTAACTATTACTCGCCCGTCTCATTTCAATGCTTGCCACATAGATTCATGCTATCACGCCCCGATCTCCCGCAGGAACCGACCGCCCCCGCCAAGCGCGAATCACCGCCCCAGCGCTCCCGCGGGACGATCATTTCCATCGGGATATGATGTCGTACGAGCCTGGAGTTGCGCCCGCACAAGGTAACATCGTTAAAGTTTTGGCTATCTTCGAATCGATCGAGTACGCAGCAGAGGGACAATGTTGCAAACAATAATCCATCTGAGTATACAGGACAAAGATCGAGGCACGAGTTTCTCTGAATACAATGGCATCGTTCCATACATTATGTCCCTCTATACAAAAGCAGCTCAAAGCAATCGATACGGCTCAAGGGATCGAAACCAGATTTCTGGGTCCTGGGGATGAGGCACGGCTATCGCTTCCTCGAACGATCTAGCACCTGAGAACAAGCAAATTGTTGGCGGGTCGGCACTTTGGAGAAAGCACTGGTGAGTATAAAATTAACGAACTGAAGCAATATTCACTAAAACCAACACTAAGTAATTATGTTCATTACATGCAGTACAAAATCGGAGTCATATTACTTCTTTTTGGAAATATCTTTGAAATCAGAGTTCATGTTCGATTTATTCAAGCATACAAGGCAAGCCGATTATTCTACTATCATGGTGTGCGCAGCGTGTCTCGTGAGCTATACCCAAAGACTCTAGGGACAATGCACTATCTATGAACTATCTTTCTATCAAGCAAACAAGATGAACTATGTATATGCTTTTTGGTCCCCGAGAAACTCAGGATCAGTAGCAGAAAAAATCCAGCTAACTAATGACTCATTTATCTGATACTATTAGCAGCTGTGACTCATGGTTGCTCTTCACTAACATTATAGCAGCCGGGACCAATGTTCAGCTCTGCACTAATAGCTATTGTCCAATCGATGAGAATGCATGAAATACTATCAGATAAACTCTATGATGCAGAAGAAATGAACTAGAAGACCATCTATCTCTTATCTAATATCTCTGTTGCGGACTGGCCGCCATCTCTTTGAACAAGTTCAAGCACGAAGTGGTTCTATCAAAACACAAGTGATATGGAAACATGTTCAAGAAATCTCTTACTCTTTCTTATTAGCATGACAAGGTTCTCTATTGACAAGCATTCAAGTTATCTAGTTAGGCAAGCAGATTCCTTTCAATGACAAGCTATACGAGTTCTTTTATTAAGCATTCAGAGTCAGGTTCTATCATTCTTCTTATGAAACTATCTTCTTAGAACAAGCATTCAAAAACTCAAATTCATTATTAAGGCATGCAAGAATCAGAGAATAAAGTTCTGCCCACTCACCTAGATCAGTCATCTCCTAGTTCAACAAGGAGCTCTTAAGAAAGATATCTTTTTTGAGTCAGCAAACCGATATATCTTGTACATAGTGCCTATGCGTAGCGGGGCACTACATACTTACCCACCAAGAAAGAGTTTCGTCCTCGAAACTCAAGAAGAAATTTTTCGATATCCAGAGCAGCGATAGTCCTCATCCTTCACCATCCTCAATCAAAAACTCGAGCAAACCACAAGCACGAAAGCACAACTCTCAAGCAACAAATCAAATCCAGAAAAATTTTGCACGTATCTTTGAATATATCTATGGACTTATTGTATGGAATGTCACGCCCCGATCTCCCGCAGGCAATCGGCCGTTCCCGCTAGGCGGGAATCACCCTCGCCAGCGCTCCCGCGGAACGATCGCTTAACCCATCCGGGCGTGATGCCGCACGAGCATGAGCCACGTCCGTGCAAGGCCATGGTTCTTTGGCTGGCGGCAAGAGTTCTAAGCCACAGAGTCGCACAGATTGTCCGAGTGCAGCGGAGTCATGAACGCATAGCGATTCGGTAACAGGTTCTCTGAGTTGACAAATATAGCGGAAGCATTGAAACACAAGTTAAAGTAAAGCAAGCTCTTTATTGATATAAACAAGTGTTACAGGCGGCGTATAGCCGAGATTACAAGTCGCTCAAGCCTCTCTCTCCGAAACATAAATCGTGCCAAGTGGCTATAATTGTGGAATGATTGTACAGGCGATATTCAGGCGAGTTCGGGCTATGTTCACAACATTATGTCTTCTATATGTGCTTCAGTCCCGGACGCACCGTTGCTTCGGAGTGATGTCCACGCCTTAGCACGCACGTTGGAGGCGTCCGTACCGAACGAGGTTCTCCCGCACCCTGCATACAAACTGGTGGATTATCAGTACATTGAATGCACTGGTGGGAAAGCTACTCGCCCGCTCGACAAATCCAAACACGTAATACAGGTTCCGTGCACAACTATTAAGTTGTCTTTCTAGTTGCCTTAAGATCAGTTTCATGCAAGATTTGAATAGCCTAACGTGTCGGGCAGTGTGCCGTGCGATGTTTGAGGAAACACGGCGAGACTTACCAACTTACCATCTCCTTTCCTGTCCAAGGCAAACATTGTTAATTTAAGCAGGAGCATGTATAAGCATTCAGGAGGCATAACGTATGCAAACACGAGTACTTATTTCAAGATCGTTCAGGTGTTCAGTTAATTGTTTCATGCCATACAGTATCTCACACGCGGATAGCCGCTAAGCGAGGATGAATTGTTTATCCTTCGTTTAAGTTTTTCTTTTGTTTACAAGCAAGCATGCAACAAGTTAAATACAAGGCGATCACTGGCGTATGCCATAATGGACGGTATAGTCTTTGACGAGATGGTTTGCAACGAAGTACAAGAGGCGCTGCAAACCACTCCGCCGAACAAGAGACTATTTAGTCTTTGACGAGAATGGTGTGCAACAAGTACAAGGGCGCTGCAAGCCATTCCGCCAAACAAGAGACTAAGAACAATTGTCTCGCCCGGACCGGATCGATGCCAGTGCCCCAGCATCGCCCGCGAGACCGTTACCCTGTGCACTGGTTGTCCATGATCGAACGGGGCCTTGGTTGGGGCAACAAGAGTACAAGACAAGAGTACAAGACAAGAGGCAAGCTGTTGTGGCAACAATAGTACAAGACAAGATGCTTTGCCTGTTTCGTTGTTCAGTGAATGACTTTTGCCTTGATGCAATTCTCCTTGGGCGGAGATTGCCTTAGTGACCTAGCGGTCCCGAATACTTGCAGGTTCGTTCAGGCACGGAACGACTACGTAATAGTCTTCCGGAGTTTGGATGAAAACATGGCAACATTACAAGCAGACAAGCATGCGTTTCTAAGGAACGTAAGCAGCACGTTGGCTCGGGCCTGAAGGTAAGCCGAGAGATGAAACCGTTAGGGACTTAGCATACGAGGGTCTGAATATAAGCAGTATTTCAATTTCCATGTTCTAGCATAAGCAATACAAGTTGGGATTACTCCCTTAGCTAGGTGCGTTGGATTTATTAGCATGCAGGGGTGAATCACCTAGCGACTAGCATAAATATTCCAGATTTTATGTGTGCTGGCTAAGCAAAGACAAGTTCACCGTAGCCACCCACCTTAGCGATGATTCGCCTCGGTAGAGCGATACGCCTGAGTGAGCCTCTGAAAGCCTAAGCCGGGATTCCTGTAGGGACAAGTCTGGATATCTTTTGCTTCTCGTTGAGGCAAGGCGGGTCGGGACAGTTGCACTATTGCCGATTGAGTCGGCAGTCCGCTTGAGCGGAACAGGGTGTTACATGGAATGCTCTATTCAATAATGATATCAATGTACAAGGAATCGTCATCTAGAAACAACAGCGAAATGGGCGTAAGGCCAGAAGATCATCTCGATTACCAATAAAGAGCTTATTTTCATATGCCATTGTGTTCTTTACTTTTCTGCAATATTGTGTCGCTGATCCTGTCTTGAATAGCTTACTTGCCCTTGTTCAAAGTTTTGGCCTTGTGCAAGTGCAACTTAGGCTTGCACGGTATCACGCCCAAGTGAGGATGAATCGGTCCCGCAAGGACCCAAACGAGGACAAACGGACCCCCTGCGGGATCGGGGTGTGACACATGCCACGTTCAAGTAACACAATGTCTTGCATCACCCAGTTCCGCCGAAAGACTATCTAATATTCATTTCGTGCAGTCCTGAAAATAAAAGTATTCAGGACCGTTAGGTCGCCAAGGCAGTTTTCAAACTAGGGAACTGTATCATGACAAGTTATGCAACACTCGTCCTGTACTGAATTTGATGGCTCGGGGAGTCGATATGTTTATGAATAATCCTCACGTGAACTTAAACCTGAATTTGACTTGAAATTGTACCTGACAAGAGACCTGTAAGACTAGTGAATTTATGTCGCAAATAACTTGTGCACAAGGTATTCTAAGAATCTCGTTCCTACGGACGGTCGTTGGGGCACCGGGGCCGATCCTGACGGAACTTCTTATAGCCTTTCATGTTCTGGGCAGGATGGTATGAAACACCTCGAGGATTAGTGAATACACATAAGATTTAAGTTATTCATAGCTATATATTTCTAGTAATGCCATAGCACGTGCCTGTTAATTCTTTTCCTTAGCCTTAAACCAAGTATTTTGAACTTGTTAGTACTTGACACACAAGTGTTCCTAAGCTGTAATTGATCCTTGCTCTAATCAGACTCCTTTACTCTTGGGTTACGTATCTCTCAATGCCAAGGGAAAAGTATTTCCTTCCCTATGCGTTCTGCTTAACCCTTTCTCTCAATTTTTCCTTATGCATAATTTCTTATTCTGTGTCGTGCTTCAACAAACATGTCTTGCAACCGTATCATCTCTTCTGACCGATTTTGTTTTGTTTTTTTAATTATGAGGATGCAATTCTTTTAAGGTGGGTAGATTGTAACAACCTTTTTTTTTAATTTTAAAAATGAAGTTTTGGGATTTTTTCGGTAATTTTTAATTATTTAAATTAAAGGTCCTTCTGGGATTAATATTTTTATGTACTAAATTAAATATTAAAATATTAAAAAAATTATATTTTTGGGTGTATAATTAATTATTGGATGTTGTATAATTTTTCTAGAATTTATTGGGCTCAAAAACTATTTTTATTTAGCTAAAAAGCACCATTTTTGATTGAACCAGACTAAACCCACTTGAACCGGACTGAACCGGACCCAACCCAACCCGAATCGAACCAACTAAACCCTATTGAACCGGACCAACCCTAATGGGTCGGATCAGATCCTACCCGACCCGACCCTACCCGACCCATCACCAAACCCCCGTTTCCCCTACGATGCCCCGATCCCTAACCCCTCAGCCCACGACCTGCCCCGCCCCCGACGCCTCCGGCGCACGATCGCCCGCCTACGCTGCTCGATCACCCCATATGACCCCACGACACCCCTGACAACCCGACGACCCCTCCCCGCTCCGCCTCCCTATTTAAACTCCCGCGGAACCCCATCACCGCCACCACCATCACCACCCTCACATCACCGCCACCGCTCCGCCGGCCCACCCCGACGCCCACGCCGATCGAGCCTGACCTCCGGGATTGGTGATGAATCCCCCGGCGACCGCCACCGAGCAGCACAGCAACCGCCGCAGCCTCAGCAACCGCAACCGCCGCCGATGTGCCCCGCTGCGCCACGTCCTTTCGCAACAGCGAGGTATACCCATTCCCAGCCTCGTATCTCTCTGTACATAGACCCGTATTCCATTCTGTCGAATCCTGAAGATCGCGTGACCCTCTTGAAATCCGTACAACTCGTTCGGGGTATCGCGTCCTGTGTCGGTCACAAACCGTGACGCAAAAACAGGAAAATTAACCCATTTTCTGAAATTCAGATATCGTCCCGAACTCACAAGTTCACGACCATTTTTATCCCAACCTGTTAATTATTTCTAAATTATGTTTAAACAGTTTATTAGACAACATAACCGAGATTGAAACCCTGTAATTAGATTATTTTATGGTGCTGTATGTTGTGTTTTATTCGCGGGTGAAATCGACCAAAAACTTGGTCTTTAAAAACATAATTTTTCATGGAACTGGGTGCACCCCGCAAACGAGGCAACTTGATCGTGTGCGAACTTCACTGAAAGGTGTGTACCGTTAATACGGACGTGTAAAATTTTGCGGAAGTTGATTTGGATGTGCGTGCACACCGGAATTAACGCGTATCCGTCGACAACACCCCGTATCGGCCCTGTTCTAAAACTCGTTGTAACTTCGTGTGTGCTCGTCGTTTCGAAACGAAACTTGTGCCATCGGAGTCGTAGCAATACGCTGGTCCTGTGATCCACGTTTCGTTCAATTATGAGAACATTGGCAAAATCCTGCATTGTGGGCCCCACGACTCCACTTGACGGACGATTTTGTGATCGGCTCATTGGAATCCAGTTCTAGATATTTCGATGTGTTCGTATCATCGTTCTGGACTTGTAGACACTAAGTTTGACGAATTTGGAGAACTTAGTCTCTGGCACATTTTTCGGTGCGAAGTGGGCCACATGTGGACCCCGCTTTGACCGAAAACTGTCAATTTTGTCCCTGTGTCCAAATTGGACCTATGGACAGACAATTCTAGCTATTTTATATCTTCTAAGAATAATGGTAATATTTGTTTCAGCATCCGGAGGTGTTCCTGAAGATTCCACATATACCGGAGTAACTGAAGGAGTTCAAGCCCTAGGCAAGTGTACCTTGCCAATCTTGCAATATTTGCTACATAATGTTCTCTTGATTTAATTATATGATATAAATATTCAACCTAGGACCGTGTGACATTACTTAACGTCCGAACAAGATTCGGGTGTCAACGCCTCACTCGGAGTTGTGTAACGTCACCTAGAGATTGATATCGCGACCCTATACATTTTCGTGCTTGCATTATCAAGTACGTCATACCATAGGACACTTGACACTGTTTATGAGACAGAATCTTTCTGAGATATTCATGGTGATTCTGTATAGGATACAGGATTCGTGACATAGACTTTATACATATACTTGGCTATCATTATGACTTGCTGCATCAGTTAGAGGTCATGATCTTGCGTGTCATGGACATGAGACATGTGATTACATTGGGTGGGGAGAGACACACAGACTACAGGCTGATTATATATATATAACCCTTATTATTGCGGTGCTCAAGACTCTACACCTGAGCTTGCCCCATTACGTGATATCACTGCTACCGGCTCCCCGACACAGAGCTTATAGCGGTTTCAGCCTGAGTTCTAGTGATTGTCTCATTTGCATAACACCTAGCCGGTTACATAGTTTACCCTATTGATTCATTTATTATGGTACTACATTTATTTTGGCTTGAGTTATTCTTGTACCTTGTTATGTCCCCTGAAGACCTGGAATCCGGATTATGTCCCCAGGTATAGCAGAGGAGATCTACCCCGAGGTGTACGGGACAGGAGCAGACATTGGAGCAGTACCAGAATCCGAGGACGAGGTGATCGCCGAGGATTTCTCCTGGGTATTTGCTTTATTATACTCAGTTATTTCTATTGTTGACTCTTATTTCCTGTTTATTTAAAATATTGTAACAAACTCATTATCGGGTTGTTCCCTGAGACTTTTATGGAGATTTGTTGGATATATTTGATCTTGATTATTCTGACATTATTTTGTGATTATCTGCTGTGGATGAGATTAGATTTATTCATGTGACTTGTATCGTAGACCTATTTATTGTTGTTACAGCTTAAGTACACCATAATAGGTCCATTAAATTGGGTTTGCCCATTGGTGTGTGATGCTGGCCAGTGCCACGTGGCTAGTCCCTCGGTATTTTGGGACTGGGGCGTGACACTGTTATCTACCATGGATTCATACAACCAATGACTCGCAGAGTTAGAGCGGATACGTCCTCCTGGTGCGCCTACATCAACATAGACCCCACCGATGTCACTGCCATCTCCATCGACATCGGTATCGATTTTACGGGAGTAGTATGATCTGTTCTTATCCTTCATGCGCTCCGGTGGTCATCCTCCTGCAGATCCGCAGTAGTCCTAGTTATAACTGTTTTATTATTGATTGTTTGTGTTTCAGACATTATTTCTTGTATTCTTTAGGATGAGACTTTTAATTTGCTGTATTCTTTGTATTCTTTTGGACGAGACTCAGTTGTATGGATATTTGCTGTATTCTTTACGAAGATATTTTCTCCTGATTCAGTTTATAATTTTAATGTTTTGTTTTCTTCAAATTTTATTATATTATTCATATTAAATATATGTTAATTTATCGGTGTTGAGTGTTCAACCCAAGGGGTTCGGCGAACCTAGTAAATTCAACTGAGGGTTGCTTCGGGTCTATTTGTACAAATTATGAATTAATAAACTGTAAGAAAAATAGTTTGGAAACAATTAAGTATTTTTTTTTACTGTATCTTTAGCGACATTTTTTAGCAACGTTTAGCGACGTTCAGTCACGTCGCTAAATACGTCGCTAATTATGTTGCTAAAAATGTTGCTAATTACGTCGCTAAACAAAGTCGCTGTCCGTCGCAAATTGCTGGCATGGCAGTATTGCCAGGTCATAGTAACGTCGTTATAAACGTCGCTACCTACGTCGCTAATTTGCGACATATAGCGACAAATATACACGTCGCTAATTAGCAACGTTGCGTCGCTAAACGTCGCTAATCTAGCGACGCATTTACGTCGCTAGAAAACGTCGACATAGCGACGTTTGGCGACGTTTTTCTGTCAGCGACTAGTTCAAAGGCGACTTCAGTAAAACGTCGCTAATTACGTCGCTAAAATTATTTAGCGACATTTTTTGATCATTTAGCGACGTTTCTTTACGTCGCTAATTTGACTTATTCTGGTAGTGTATAGCGACAAAAATACACGTCGCTAATTTAGCAACGTTGCGTCGCTAAACGTCGCTAATATAGCGATGCATCTACGTCGCTAGAAAACGTCGAAATTGCGACGTTTGGCGACGTTTTTCCTGTCAGCGACTAGCTTAAAGGCGACTTCACCAAAACGTCGCTACTGACGTCGCTAAAACTATTTAGCGACATTTTTTGGCCATTTAGCGACGTTTTTTTACGTTGCTAATTTGACTTATTCTGGTAGTGGACTACGAACTGCCTATCGAGAGTTATTTGCTCGGGTGAGCAAACAAGTGTTTTGCTTGACCCCTGGATCTAGCACTCTAGCCTTATTGACAGAGAGGGTTGGGCCAAGTTTGAAATAATAGGAACGTTGGAGAAAGTTAGTTTGAGGGAATATTGCAGCTTGAGGGAAGGATGCTTGAGAACAGACACCTCGAAGACATTAGTAAGGTGGTTATAGATCAAGAGAGAGCGAAGATGATGACTATTGGGTCCGAGAGGACATGGTGGTGGACTCCTTCAATTTCAAGACCGCTTTAGATCAACCGCGACCAGCTAATCCTAAAGTCGACTGGTACGATTTAGGTCAGATTAAGGGAGTTGCGGTCAATATATCCTTATGCATGTATAGAGTTGTTACAAACATACTTTGACATATGATAGGCTTGTTCAATTGGCATAGGCTTGTTCAATGTTCAGAGGAATATTGAGGAAGACATGACTATTATGGATCCTTGAACATGATAGGGTATGTGTGGGTTGTTGGGTATTAGAGCGCTTATTGGTTGGGAGTTGAGTTGTAATGTTCCATCATTAAATTTCTTTCTTTTTTCTCTCTCTCTCTCTCTATATATATATATAAAAGTTCGGATCCGTGGCAATGCTATCCGGGGTGGGATCGAACTTGCCCAACCTCCACGAGTCTCCTCCTACCTTACCATTAGGCTAAGACCAGACCTTAGGGACAAAATATATATATATATATATATATATATATATATATATATATATATATATATATATATATATATATATATATATATAAAAGGTTGGTTTGTGGTGCATTTGTAGAATATTTGACTTCAAAGCAGAAGTCTGTGTGTTCTATTCATATCAAGTTCATATTTTTTTTTTTTGTTCTTTTCAAAAAATTCTTTTCTAGTTTTTCACTCTCTTTTTTCTCTAACATATTTACTTGAAACACTTTAAAATTTTAGAAGAGATTTTTTGTTAATTACCATTTTAGGAACGTTAATTGTATTTTTTTTTTAATCTTTTACTTAAATTACTTTCATGCAAGTAGACTCTTTTTCTCACTTAGTTGTTTTTTTTTTTTTTTTTCAAGTAAGTACATTAGAGAGGTCCTAGATTGATCAAGCCAACTATCACAACTAAAACCCCATAATAATAATATCAGGAACACGCAAATAAAAATCTTGACGAAGCCCATCACGAAAGAATCTCGACGAAGTCCATGACAAAACTATAATGACACATAATTTGATTCCTAACGTAAATGGCAAAACCATCAAACCAACTAACCAATAAACCTTTTCAAAGGCATAACGCAAACTTTGCCTTCTGCCAATATCTAATATATCTCGAAGTCAAAACTATGCATGTTGGACCTTGAAAAGAAATCAATTTAGGACAACCAACAGTTGGACAACAAATACACCATATGCAAGGACGGAACTAGACATTCGAGTTTGTGTGAGCTAGAATGGACTAGAATAGACTAAGTGTAGATTTACTCGTACGAAAAAATTTATATATATATATATATATATATATATGAAAAAAGAAAGCAAAAATAAAAATTTGGATGGACTCCAGTCCACTCCAGCCTCCAACATGGTATGCCCTTGAAACCATGCTCTATATAAGCCAATAGCACATAGCCTCACAATTAGGACAATCAATAGTTATTAACTTCTAATATAACCGGGCATTTGAGTCAAACACTTTTAATATAACCAAAGCCCATCACCCAAAACCTAAACTTTTTTTTTATTAAACATGCTAAACCTGGACTCGGCCTGCATCCGCCCAGCAACGCCCCAGTCACGTTCGTCCCAGCTCAGATTGGCCTTCAGATCGAACTGGATTTGAGATTTAGACTAAAAGCCAAGACCTGGCTGACCCGGCTGGGTCTAGACCTGATCAACTCTATTATTGGTTTCGGTTTGCTCTATCATAAAATATAATATTTATTTATTTGAGATGAATAGAATATTTACTGTCGTATCACAATTCTATCCCAGTTGGCGGCTCTCTTGACAAAACTATACTACATTGGCTTCACTTCAAATGAAGGGTGCTGAAGAGAAGCGAACGTCACCCTAGGTGATATATATATATATATTTATTTATTTATTTATGTATATAATGGACTGCATGACGTTCTAGGAACGACGTACCTTGATTTTGTTCTCCAAGCCGTATGATCCATCCCTAGCTGCAGAGGTGAAGTAAGCGTGAGGAGACCTGTGGTCGATACCATGATCCTTGGAGAAGGGAAGCCAGTGCCTGGCGAACCTCGCGGCCTCCATGAAGGCGAAGAGCGTGAGCTCGGAGGCGCCATCGTCGGAGACGTACACCGACATCTTCTCGGGCGGGTAGTCGTAGGCCATGACCGAGAGCGCGGTGCTCACCACGCTCATCGGCGGCTCCTTGCAGGGGTCCGCGGTGCATATGAACACGTCGAGGGGAGGGAGGAGGCTGCCGCCGACTGCTTCCGAGAGGAGGTGAGGGTACTCTATGCGACGGATTGGGCGCCAGCGGAAGGCCTGGAGGAGGAGCCACATGAGGGCGAGGACGACGTCGGAGAGGAGGAGGAGGGAGGAGGAGAGGAGGGAGGGGGAGGTGGGGAGGGAGGAGAGGTGGCGGTAGAGGAGGGAGAGGATGGCGGCCGAATAGAGGAAGGCGTGGAGGCGGTTCAAGGGGGTGAGGGGGCATGGTTGGGAGCTGTGGAGGACGGGAGGGGGGTTGGAACCCATGTTTTGGAGGTAGAGGTAATTATTTGTCAGCAAACAACTAAATGGAGTGAACTGCTTCCTCTATAGTAGAATTCTCTCTCAATACAATAGGAAATATGAACAAGAATACATATGCGCAGGAAAGACATCCATATCGAACCCATCTTTGAGGGCTCCACCCACCCAATAATGTTTTTTTTTTTTTTTTTTTCAAAAGTCTTAACACCGATACTTCCTCTCATCATTCAAATCTGATCGATACAAAATCCTTAAAGCATATGCTCTGCCTACAGATTCAGAGGGTCAATATGAAGATTATTCCCCAAGACCAAGTAAGAGACCCTCCAAAATTCTTGAAGATAAACAAGGCATTGGCTGGCCTATAACAGCCATCTAGCCAAATATCTACCCAAATGATCCTTTCCGGAATTTGAAAAATGATTGGACAATTTGATCCTTGAAGTCATCATTCCGAATACAAATATCATATTTATTTCTGAAACTAGATGTTCGTCACTTGATGTTGATTCACTTTCTTCCCTTCCTTGCTATGATAAAGGTGTAGCTCATCGGTCGGTTGGGAGGGCTGGCGTCTTCTTGTCCTCTAGAAATCTGAAAGTATGATTGCTGTATTATATCCATGTCTATTAACTGTATCCACCCGTATATACATCAAACAAAAACATCACCCTCTTGGCACTTATTCTGCATCTATGGTCCCCCTAATATTTGGCGACATGGAGGTTTTTTGGGAGAATTTGCTGATTAAAACTTCTGCAATCAACGAACCATGGGATTGCATTGGTGACTTCAACTCAATCCTCCACGCATCTAAGAAACGTGGGGGCACAAGATTCAATATACACCATCACAAACACTTTATCAATTGGGTAAACTAATCAGCAGCAGTGGTTTAGGCTTTTCTGACCCAACCTTTACGTGGAGTAACCGTCGGACAGCTATGTTTAACGTTGCAGAGCGCTGGTACAGGACCTTGGTGGATGTATCATGTCGTAGTATATTTCCTAAAGCTGGTATCCTGCACCTTCCTAGCCTTAACAGTGATCATAACCCCATACTTCTGAAGCTAAATATTAACACAAAAAGAAGATACTATCCTCTGTTGAGGCACAACACAATAAGAAGAAAAATTACCACTCACACACACGTGGAGGGGACACAGCTTAACTTCTTTAACATACTGTGCACTTTATTCAATAGAGAATGGCCTTTAAACATGCACACACACAAAACGGTGGAGAACTACAAAAATGGAAGAAGTGGCTCACAGTCACACAATGCAACTAAGGAATAGGACAACCAACTTCCGTGAGAAGCTCAGGACCAATACAGGACAAAGTCCTAACAAAATTAATCCAACAATCAACCCCCTAATTTTGTTGTTCCAATTCATAGCAGCGCGGGGTGTTCATCTTCGCTTACCTCTACGAGTAGAGTTTTCTTCTCCTTTTCGGGACATTCTGAAGAAAAATGACCATAATTATTACAATTATAACATCTTACCCTTGCTTTATCAAATCTTTCAATCATGCGGCTTTGGCCACGAGCAGCACCAGAGGAGCCCTCGACTTCACACTTCTTCTCACGTGCCTTCCACTCGGCTCGGGTGAGAAGAAGATGCTCCTCGCTATTGTCGTCATCGTATCCACGGAGTCGCTCCTCATGGACTTTGAGGCGCCCAATCACCTCCTCGACCGTCATTGTTTTAAGGTCGCCGAATTGCTCTATTGTGGATGCGATCTGCAAGAACTTCTTTGGGACTGCCCGGAGAAACTTCTCGACGACATGGGCCTCCTCAACCTTGTCGTCCAATGCACGGATTTTGTTGATGATGGTTGTTATCTTGACAGCGAAGTCATCGACCGAATCCGTTTCCTTCATGCGCAACCCCTCGAACTCAGTTTTGAGAGTTTGTACCTTAGCCTCCTTCATACGATCGGCGCCTAACTGCATCGTCTTCAACGCCTCCCACGCATCTTTGGCCGTTTGCTTTTCGGCCAGTAGGTAGAGCGTTTCCTCGGGGATGCCCGCATATATGGCCGCCAATGGCATTTGATCCTAGCGCACGTCGATGTTGGTGTCCTCGATAGCTTCCCACACTCCTTGAGCCCTCATATAGACCTTCATCTTGATTGCCCAGGCTGCATAATTGCTCGTCGTGAGCATCGGATAATGCAGCGAGACGGCGGAATTCCCCTTCGCCACCATACCCATCGGTACCCTCGTCACCGGTGACACTACTTCCCAGAGAGCGCGGCATGTATTTGGGCATGAACGGATCAAGTGCTCGACCCTTCTGAGCTCTAATACCAATTGTAGAGATAGGAAGCACTATAAAAAGAAAAAAAATACCACTCACACACACGTGGAGGGGACACAGCTTAACTTCTTTAACATATTGTGCACTTTATTCAATAGAAAATAGCCTTTAAATAGGCACACACACAAAACGGTGGAGAACTACAAAATGGAAGAAGTGGCTCACAGCCACACAATGTAACTAAGGAATAGGACAACCAACTTCCGTGAGGAGCTCAGGACCAATACAGGACAATGTCCTAACAAAATTAATCCAACATCATCAGAGATTCGAAGCAGCATGGATCCGTGAACCAGATTTCAAAGATATTCTGTTAAATTCTTGGCCCAAGTGTACTACTCTTGTTGATCTTCAGACTAAACTAAAACTACTACTACCTTCTCTGAAATCATGGACTGCCAAGAGAATGGGTAACATTTATGCATCTATTAGATTCAATGAAAAAAAGTTGACGCAAATTCAAGGTATGCCACCTACTGATGACTGTATTAATCAAGAGAAACAAATCGATATGATTCTTAATAAACTGTTATTACAACAAGAGTTGTATTGGAAACTGTAGAAGCATGGAAAATCTATACCATGCGCCAACATTAATCAAGAGCCATGCACAGCAGTGATCAAGATCCATTCGCCAAAGTGATCTAGAGACATGCGCTATTCACAAAATAATTAATGATCTAGAGACATGCGCCACTACTACTCATGTCCAGTGTTCCCATGTGTCAGCAGTGTCAGGCGCCACTATGGCTCAGGTCTTGATCGGTCTGTCGGTCCAATAAAGAAGTCAACTATAATTGCTTCTCTTGTCCGGTCGGAGATCGGTATTCTGTTTATGCTCCAGTCTAGTGTTCCCAAGTGCCAGCAGTATCATGCGCCACTACTTCTCCAGTGTTCTCATATGCCTGCAGTGCCATGCACCACTACTATCCCATTGATTTCTATGCGTCAGGTGAACGTATTCCCAAGGTGCAATCAAAATCGGCATAACACGTGTCACGAGTATTATGAGCATCACCAACCCCAGATCTCGAATGACCATGTGACAGCCTATTGCAACATGTGCCACTACACGACAGCATGCGATGCGCGCGTGCATGCACGTAAGGCTTTCTCAAAGCTATAAATAGTGGGTGTCTCCCACACATAAAGAGGAGGACTAGAAAAAGAAAGGAGAGGAGAAGAAGATAGAAGCACCGCAAGGGACACCCATTGAGTCATATACTTTGTCACGCCCCGGTCCTGTAGGGGGGCATTCGTCCTCGCTTGGTCCCTACGGAACCGATCGTCCTCGCACGGGCGTGATGCCGTGCAAGCCTAAGCAGCGCTTGCACAAGGCCAAAGCTTTGAAACAAGGGCAAGTAAGCTATTCAAGACCGGAGCAACGACACATAATGCAGACAAGTAAAGAACACAATGGCATATGAAAACAAGCTCTTTTATTGATAATCAAGATGTGTTACAAGCGACTTTTGGCCGAGGTTACAGTTTGCTCAAACTCTCTTTCTCTCTATTACAATGACACCATTCCATACATTATGTCCCTCTATACAAAACTATCTCAAAGCAATCTCGATACGTCTCAAGATATCGACTCTAGATTTTCGGGGTCCCTGGGATGAGACGCGGCTATCGCTTCCTCGGATGGTCCAGTACCTGAGAACAAACAAACTGTTGGTGTGTCAGCACTTTGGAGAAAGTACTGGTGAGTCTAAAATAACTAAACAGAAGCTTCACCACCTGAAACCCACACTAAGTAATCATGTTATAAAATATTTTATTACTAGTGATCTTTCTAGTTTTACTTATGTTCGTTACATGCAGTACAAGAACAGAGTCATATTACTTCTCTTTTTAGAAAACATCTTTGAGAATATCAGAGTTCATATTCGATATATAAGCAAGCAGGCAAGACAAGCAGTTCATATACTATAAGAAGAATCATATACTATCTCTGGTGCGCAGCGTGTCTCGTGAATCATATGTATTTATTTAAAGGCTCTAGCAAGCTTCTAGTGGACTATCATCTTAGCATCTCTCACTTAGTATCTCTATATTTCTCTTATTAGCAACATCTTATCGTGTGAACGAGATCGAAGCATATACGAAAATAAGACTTCTTTATGCAAGCATTTAATTCAGAAGGGCAAATTCGATAGCATGCATATCACTTATTCAGTGATTCTTACCCTTTCGTCGAGCGGTTATCCCTGCAGCAGACATACGAGTTAGAAACATTTGCATATATATGAATAAGGCTCTCTTTTCTTGTTTGTCTCTACATTAAACAGTTAGGTATACAAGAAGGCTAGTCTAGCATGTGCCCTAACTATATGATGGTCCATGAGCCTTCTTCCTCAAGATTATTAGCTGTGTTATCACGTTCTAGCACTGCACTATAAATACTCGCTCATAATACATAGCTGCTTTGACACGTGAACCAGCTATCTAATATATATGAATACCCCCTGATCGCCATGACTTCTTTGCCTCAGGTATTCCTCTAACCTCCTAGGGCGAACGGTCTCCAGCGCACCGAAAAACCGTTCGTGGGATCTTCCCTTGTGCACAAGTTGTCTACGACCAATGTATGAATGCAACTATATCAGATAAACTCTATATGGATGCAAGAGTTCTATAACAAGCATATATTCAATCTTTTTGTCTCGTATCTTTGTGCGGTCAGGCCGCTATTTCTATCTCTGTTGCAGACTAGCTGCCACATTCTCTGATTTCATTCAAGCGTATTGATAACTTCTATTAGAAATATATAATAAAACTCTATTTAACAAGCAAGCATGGAAACAGTTCTCTATCTCTTTAGCTAAGCATGCAGTTCTACTCTTTCTCTTAGCATATACGAAGAAAACATATGAACTTCTTTTACTCTTGTTTATTAGCATGACAATGGTTCTATCTCTATCTCTTTAGACAAGCAATTCAAGTTCTCTAGTTAGGCAAGCAGGCAAGCAAATTCGTTTCAATAATAAGCTATGTGAAGTCTCTTATTAGCATAAATAGACAGTTCTATCATTCTTCTTATAAACAATCTTCTTAAGCAAACAAGCATTCAAAAACTCAGATTCATTATTAAGGTATGCAAGAATCAGAGAATAAAGTTCTGCCTACTCACCTAGATCAATCGTCTTGTGTTTCGATCGGAAACTCTCCGAGAAGGCTTCCGCTCGAGCTAGCAAAGCGATATCTCTTGTAAATAGTGCCTACACGAAGCGGGGGTACTACATACTTACCCACCAATAATGAGTTTCGTCCTCGAAACTCAAGGAGAAACTTTTGATATCCAGAGCAGCGATAGTCCTCATCCCTCACCATCCTCAATCAAAAACTCTATCAATCTCTAACAAATACAAAAGAACAACTCTCAAGCAACAAATCAAATCTAGAAAACTTTTTGCTAGCATCTTTGAGAATATCTATGGACTTATTGTATGAAATGTTAATTGCATCACAACATCTGGGATATCTCTGAGTCGAAGGCAACAGAATGGGCAAAAAATTGAGTAGCTCTGATACCATTATGTCATATTCCGGTCCCGCAGGGGGGTTCATCCTCGCTTGGTCCCTACGGAACCGATCGTCCTTGCACGGGCGTGATGCCGTGCAAGCATAAGCTTCGCTTGTACAAGGCCAAAGCTTTGAAACAAGGACAAGTAAGCTATTCAAGACAGGAGCAGCGACACATATAATGCAGAAAAGTAAAGAATACAATGGCATATGAAAATAGGCTCTTTTATTGATAATCAAGATGTGTTACAAGCGACGCTTGGCCGAGGTTACAGTTCGCTCAAGCTCTCTTTCTCTCGATTACAATGACACCATTTCATACATTATGTCCCTCTATACAAAATCATCTCAAAGTAATCTCGATACGTCTCAAGGTATCGACTCTAGATTCCCGGGTCCCTGGGATGAGGCATGGCTATCGCTTCCTCGGATGGTCCAGCACCTGAGAACAAGCAAATTATTGGTGGTTCAGCACTTTGGAAAAAGTATTGGTGAGTCTAAAACAACTGAACATAAATGTTATCCCCTGAAACCTACACTAAGTAATTATGTTATAAAATATTTCATTATTAGTGATCTTTCTAGTTTTACCTATGTTCGTTACATGCAGTACAAGAACGAAGTCATATTACTTCTCTTTTAGAAAAAATCTTTGAGAATGTCAGAGTTCATATTCGATATATAAGCAAGCATGCAAGACAAGCAGTTCATATACTATAAGCAGAATCATATACTATCTCTAGTGTGCAGTGTGTCTCATGAATCATATGCATTTCTTTAAAGGTTCTAGCAAGCATCTAGAGGACTATCATCTTAACATCTCTCTCTTAGCATATCTATCTTTTTCTTATTAGCAATATCTTATCATGTGAATGAGATCGAAGCATATACGGAAACAAGACTTCTCTATGCAAGTATTTAATACAGAAGGACAAATTCGATAGCATGCATATTACTTATTCAGTGATTCTTACCCTTTCGTCGAGCAGTTATCCCTGCAGTAGACATACGAGTTAGAAACATTTACATATATATGAATAAGGCTCGCTTTCCATGTCTGTCTCTGCATCAAACAATTAGGTATGCAAGAAGGCTAGCCTAGCATGCGCCCTAACTATATGATGGTCCATGAGTCTTCTTCCTCAAGATTAGCAGCTGTGTTATCACATTCTTGTACTGTACTATGTATACTCCCTCATAATACATAGCTGCGTTGACACGTGATCCAGCTATATAATAAATATGAATACCCCCTGATCGTGATGATTTCTTTGCCTCAGGTATTCCTCTAATCCCCCCAGGGCGAACGGTCCCCAGCGCCCCAGAAAATTGTTCGTGGGATCTTTCCTTGTGCACAAGTTGTCTAAGGACCAATGCATGAATGCAATTATATCAGATAAACTCTATATGGATGCAACAGTTCTATAACAAGCATATATTCAATCTCTTTTTGTCTCTTGTCTCTTGTCTCTGTGCGGTCAGGCCACCATTTCTATCTCTGTTGCAGACTAGCTGCCACATTTTTTGATTTTTTTTCAAGCGTTTTGATAATTTCTATTAGAAACATATAGCAAAACTCTATTTAACAAGCAAGCATGGAAACAGTTCTCTATCTCTTTAGCTAAGCATGCAGTTCTACTCTTTCTCTTAGCATATACGAAGAAAACATATGAACTTCTTTTACTCTTGTTTATTAGCATGACAATATTTCTATCTCTATCTCTTTAGACAAGCAATTTAAATTTTCTAGTTAGGCAAGCAGGCAAGCAGATTTGTTTTTAATGACAAGCTATGTGAGTTCTCTTATTAGCATACAGAGACAGGTTATATCATTCTTCTTATAAACAATCTTCTTAAGCAAACAAGCATTCAAAAACTCAAATTCATTGTTAAGGCATGCAAGAATCAGATAATGAAGTTCTGCCTACTCACCTAGATCAATCCTTATGTATTTCGATCAGGAACTCTCCGAGAAGGCTTTCGCTCTAGCCAGCAAAGTCATATCTCTTGTACATGTGCCTACGCGGAGCGGAGCACTACATACTCCAGCTTTCCGAAGCCTCGTCAACTTTCTTGGTCCCGGATCTTCAACGGAGTAAAGGAGCCGCTGTAATGCCCGATCTTCACCGTCATACTTACCAAATTCTTATATTTTTAATGTACATAGATTCTACGCATTAGAGATTATTTTATACTATTTGTCAAATCTCAATCAATAAAAAAGTTTGTTCAACTTTATCCCTAGCGATGATTTGGCGATGTCGACAAAATTGGTGACTCTGTTGGGGAAGAGCTTCTCCTCCAATGAGAAGCTGGTGACGCAATCCGACGTGACCAAGTTGGGTTCGACTCAGAGGATGTTGGTCGTTCGCTTCGATCAACAGGCATTCAAAGATATGCTGGATAAGCCGATCTCTCCAATGAGGCCCGTACGACCTCGCAAGACTCGGGTCACCAAGGCCGCTACACCACGCCCGAGGTCGGTACCCGGTGTATTTCCAACCTCTGTCGTAGTTACACATGAGGTTGACGTATGTCCTGCCGATAAGCTGAGCTCTCCAATGAGGCCTGTACGACCTCATAAGACTCACAATATTTTGGTTGTCAAAGCCGCTGCGCCAAACCCTAAATCTGTCCCAGAAGCATTGCTAACTTTCGTTGAATATGCACATAAGGTTGACGCATATCCTATCTCCATCTTTGAAGCCGCTCTTGAGGAGAACGATGCCAAACCTTAAGAGACGTGCACACAGCGTGACCCGCGCAAGAGAAGATGTGCCATACCTGTCACGACCCGCACCCGGAAAATCGGGCATGATTCGTGGGTACGTCCAGCCTACGCCGCAGCATCGGCGGTAGAACGCTGTCCAGGTCAACTATCTAGATAACAATCTCACACAATCAATATATATCTCTATCAAGATCTCAACTCCAAACGGAGGAGCAAAATCATAATGATAATCAAGTACTCAATCACGAATCTAAGCACGATAAGATAACAAAGAAGACTAACAGCTATAAAGTCTAACCAACAATAACTACTACAATAACCACAACATCAATAATAATAATACATCATCCAAAATAATATACAATACAAGGTCTCAATCCAAAATCGGAGACAAATCCGGTGCTAAAAGCTAATAAAAATAACAACAAGGTCTCAGTGATCCCGGCTACCAACTCGGAAATCACCCCTAAACTAGAGGGTCCCTGTCTGCACCATCGACAGGCTCAGGTCCATAAAACGTCGGACACCACTCCTCCGGATACTCTAAAAAATGTGTCCAGTCAGGACTGGAGCAAGTACATCTCTAACAGCAGTTCCATTTAAATGATAAAAACTATAAACCAGTTATAGCAAGTAGCAAGAAGAATAAAATAAGTATGAGACAAGAAATATATAAATCACTGGTGCATAAAGGTAAAGATGCAGAAATATCAGAAATAAGATAGTAATAACTGCAAGATACAAGAATCTAAACTAAGATCAAGTCCGTGCACAAGAACGTGTAGTGAGTCCAGTATAAAATACATGTAGTGAGTCAAGTCTAAAAATATGTAAGTGAGACCATCTAGAAATGCAAGAGAGTCCAGACTATAAAGAATGAACTCGGTGTCTTTGAAATACTTATTTCGACATGTAAATGGCTATGGGTAAGTACGGCTCATCGCGCACTGGGTACGCGGCTGCTATCATTCCAGATTAGACCAGAGGGAGTGATTCCTAATGATTCCAGATGGAAATATTTACATGTCTACTCGAGTATTTCCCCACCCCGACTAATACAAGTGAATCCAAGACCCAACACGTAAATCAAGTATGAGTCCAGCCTGAAACATGAGTGATGCCTGTAGGTGATGCCTGTAGTGATTCCAGAATAGAAGCCAGAAACATGAAATATACGTGTCGCAAGTAAATGAATCCAGAAATACCAGTCAGTGTCCCGTGTTGTGCCAAAAAAATTATATGATACTATACTAGAAGCTGAATCATAATAATCATCAGATAATAAAAACTATCAGAGAATGTACTCGCCTGACGTCCTGAGCAACTAGCGATCCAAACTGGTGTCGCAAGGACCTATTACGAAAAACAAAGTTAAATAGGTTTCTAATGAGTTAAACAGATATAAAATAACTAAAAATAGACTTCTAGGGTCGTTCTAGGTCAAACGGGTCAAACCGGTGAAATCTGGGTCAAAAAGTCAACTCGGGGTCCAAAAAGTCAACTCGGGGTCAAAACTAGGTCAAAAGTTGATTTTGGCGGTCAACTGAGTCAACTACGGTCAAGTTTATGTCAAAGTAGGGTGCTCCTAAAATTCTAGGCCAAAACTAGGTCATTAAGCTAGAAAACTCTCAAACTAGCCTCCTTGAGATACCGGGATACCCTCGGTATCCGATACCTCGCCCTAGGCCACGCACTCCGTCTATACTCGCTAAAATCTATACTAGCACGCGTAAATATATACACATATTCATAAAAACCTATCTCTAAACTCAAACCTAGGCAATTGCTCAAAAACTCTGCTCGAAACTCAATACCTTGGTGAGATACCTTGATATCTCAAGGTATTGGGATACCTCTCTAAACTCAACCCTACTACCCCTCTAGCTAATTAACTATGCATAAACATATATATCTAGCTATAATCTAGGCTAAAATATAGATATCTAATACATATAGGCATATATATATATATATATATATATATATATATATATATATATATATATATATATATATATATATATATATATATATATCTCACATACACACATATACACATACATATATACCTTACCTTACATATACATATATATATATATCTAGCTATAATATATATCTAGCTATATGTATTTATATATCTATACCTGTAGATATATAAATACATAGGCCGGCCTTACCAAAATAAAGGGTTCACTAATTCTCCAAATGCCCAAAATGTCCTCCCCTAAATTGGTTTTGGGTTTCGGGTTCCAAAAGCACTCAAACTAGCTCCAAATATCTCCAACTAACCTACTAAAAATATAATAAATATTCTAAAACCCAAAAATAGGTCTCACAAGGGTATAGATTGGGTCAAACATGGGTCTACTAGGGTCTGACATGGGTTCAGGCTAGCCAAAACCCTAAAACAATCAATATAAAAATAATACAATCATCAATTAAATATAAATACAATTAATTATAAATAATACACAATTAACCCAAATTAAAATATAAAAAAATACTCGGCTCTGGAAATGGGGTGGTGACAAGCCTATCCTCCTTAGAAAATTTCGTCCTCGAAATTTAAAGTCAATCGCACTCCCTCTAGGTCAAACCCCCAACAATCACAGTCAAAAAATTCTACCTAAACAACATACAAGATCATGGTCCTACTGGTCATGTTATCACAGTCTCAATTAGGGTCACAACACTATCTACCACAGCATAAAAAAGTCTAACAGGTACTAATGAAGCACGCCACAAGGAATAAAAAAGGACATAAAGAAGAACAAGAGACAGACCTGCTAACCCGACACCCGTAGCATCGGCCTCCTCGACCGTCAACGCATAAGCCCTGCCCTGCTGGGGTGTATCCCTCTGCTGGTGCGGGGCATGATGCTGTGCCACAGGTGGCCTAGCTCCAACTCTCTGATCCTGTGCTCCACCAAATGGAGGTACAGTAGGGCAATCTCGCATCTGGTGAGCAGCGGATCCAAAGAACAAACACACCTTCAGCCTCCTTCTACAAACATCCCAAGTGTGTCATGCCTTCCTGCAGTTGGCACAAGTGGGCACCCTCTGATCCTGACCCTGCTGCGCTGCCTTCTACACATAGGGACGCTTAGCTGGTCCTGCACTGCCACTCGCACTGCCTAAATCATCCCTGCCTCTCTTGGACTTGAGCTCCAAGTCATCCTCTGCTCTCTGAGCGTCTCCTACTATCTGCTCGAAAGTCACCTCGTAGTCGCTCCTGGTCAAAGACTTGACCGCCATAACCAAACTCTTGCAAAACTTCCTCGCCTTTGCTGCCTCACTCAAGCCCTCTACAAATCTGCCCAGACGGCAGAACTCCGCTGCGTACTCGTCCACCATCATGCTCCCTTGGACGAGTGCCTCGAACTAGCTCTCCAAAGCACTGAGCACCACATCTGGGAAAAACTTTTCCTTAAAAAGCCTCTTAAAAGCCTCCCAAGTAAGCCCTGGTGCTGCGATCCTCATATCTGTGCGATACCATGTCAAAGCGAGGTCAAACATCTGGCTGCCCGCTGCCTCTATCTGCATGCTGTCTGGAATCTGCGCCAGCCTAAAGATGCCCTCAATCTGCTCTATCTAGTCATCCGCGTATAGGATCCCTTCTGTACCACGGAATTTCTTGGGCCGCGTCCTCTGAAAGTCGATAATACTGCCCGGCCTCGGACGCTGAATCTGATCTGCCTGTGGCTGAATCTGTGCCACCTTGTCCACTGCCGTCATGGCCACCTGGTGGGCGTTCTCAATACCCAGCCTCATCACATCCACCTGACGGTGCTGCGCGTCCATCATCTCCCTGAAGAACGCAAACAACTGCGCGATATCTACTAGAGCAGGAAGTGGTGGAGGAACCACCGGAACGACTGGGGTAGTCCTCAGATCGACAGGTGAAGGAGGATCCCCGAGAGAAACAGATGCTCCCTCAACCGCAAGAGTGGTGAGTGGAGCGGTAGCAGCTGC
>JAYESA010000012.1:135456197-135501197 GCA_036927795.1 Iris macrosiphon
GGGTCGGACATGGGTCCACTAGGGTCTGACATGGGTCCAGACTAGCCAAAACCCTAAAACAATCAATATAAAAATTATACAATCATCAATTAAATATAAATATAATTAATTATAAATAATACACAATTAACCCAAATAAAATATAAAAAAAATATCTGGCTCTGGAAATGGGGTGGTGACAATACCAGAACATAGGTGCATGAAGTCCTCTACACGTAAAGTGGTCTTCAACAAGGACTCCTACGGTCCTAACCCGGATTCCCTATACTATGTGCCTAAGAGCGCTGGTTCAAGGAGACCTAAACCAACTCGAGCCATGCGTGCTCGACGGGCTGTGTAACCAGCCTTCAAAATCATGCGTCGCTGCTTGTCATGCGCGCTGCTGGTGGGAGTATAAACCCCCTCACCCAAAATAGATATTTTGTGTATATTTTATATTATTATAGATATTGAATTTCTTTAGAGTATTCTGTTATTTAATTAGCAATTGAATTTCTTGATATATTTACTTATATAAATATTTATTTAGAATCATTTTTAGGTTATTTTAGATTTTTGAAATTAATTAGGATTTATTTGGATATATATAGTCTTAATATTAGATAGATGCTAATTTAGTGTTAATAGATATTAATAAGATTTTATAAATTATTTGTATTATATTTAATTATATTCAAGATTATAAATTATTGAGATAGATTCAAACTCTACTTTAAATTAATTCAAATCCTAAACCTACTAGGAAATCAACTTCATGCATATCATATCCTTATTTAAATTCATCATAATCCTATCCAAATTAACCAATCCTAATTGTATTTAATTAAGTAGTCTCCACCATTATAAATATCTCATCCTTCATATTTTTCTTTCCCAAATTTCTCTCTTTTTCGTCCAAAAAATAGTCAAAATTTGTCATAAATTTAGCCTCATTTTCTACTAGTTATGACGAATTAAAAAGATGATATCTCCTAGCTCTGGACTCCAAACACGCTCCAGTTTTTTTTTTTAGAACGATATTGAGGTTAGATTTCTGATTATATAAATTTTTTTACGAAATTATGAGTATTAAATTCTGGAAAATTCGTAGAGCACAGCATGTCCGAAAATAGACGTGTTTCGATGTTTTCGCGATTCCGGGAGAACCAGGAATCAGAATCATAAACCGTTTAAAGTTTCGAAAAGCTAATGTCGAGATCATCGATATATATTTTTTCCAGAATTTATTTTGAAGTATTTACATACTGTTAATTCTGTAGAACTTCTAGGTTAGAATTTAACCATCGGTGCACAATACAAAATTTGTATGTGCCATAATTCGCAAACGAATTTGAATTCGGACGAGCCGTAAATTTCAGTATGTTTTTTATGCTAAAATCTACAGGAAATCATGCATAAAAGTCGAGTTTGTATCGGTTGACTTTTTGGTCAACAGATCGCCTCGATTTGTGTGCCATGAGTCTCGAGTTAATAAAATTCAGTTTTTTGGACAAAATTTAGGAATTAACATAAAAATCAAAATAATAAGATTAAAATAAGATTTTAGAGTAATTATTCTAGAATTAAATAAATTAAAATAAATTATCTTTTGACGTGATAAATTTGTAATACATAGGCTATTTGGACTGTGACTTGGACTCTGATTCATACCAGCAGCAGGACCCCAGACAAAATACCTTGCCAAATTATTTACAGTACTTTGCATGCTATTTATATTTCTTTTTATTTATTTTATTTCTGTATCGTTCTTGCATGTGTAGTTTTTCTCCAGTCATTACTATGTATTAGATATGTTGACACACACATGGCACCTAGTATCATGGAAGGACAATCATTAAGCGTATGGGCTTTTAACCACTCTGGTAAACCATAGTATATAGCTCGCACTACGGGCGTGTGTCGCGCTGGTCGCTACCCCCGTGGTATGTCGATTTCTGGAGTCTCGCTGGTCGCTACCCCCGCGGTATGTCAATTTCTGATGTCCATTGACGTGTGTGTGAGTTATGAGGTAGATCGAGTAGCCTACCCTTGCTCATATGTCAAAAAGTTGTCCTCATTTGCATTCATATAGATTGTCTTGTACAGCGTACTTATTTATTTTCAAACCATATGCATGTTTACTGTATTCAAATTGGCTCGTATTTTCTGTATCTTGTTACGTCCCTCTGAGGACCTGGTCCGCTGCCAGGTGTATCTTTTCTTGAGTATTTGCAGGAGCGCAGATTTGGATGGTTACATATGATCCGAGGATGTCTTCTCTTCGAGCTGTGATGGATAGCTGGTATTCTTATATTGTGTTGTGGTGTTGTACTCATATTGTATTTGCTCTTATATTCGAGTTGGTAGTGGATTTGTTTCCATCCAACTATCATCCTTAGATACTTCTTATTGAGATCTAGTTTCATAGATACTGGTTATTTATTTCTATATGATTTTGGTGGATGAGATTTAGATTTTATCCTGTGACTTGTATTACATTTTATACCACTTGTGGATTTTATATTCATATTACAGCGTACGTATGGATTTGGTTTCCATATATTGGAGTTGCCATATCCATGCGGCTGGCATGCTTACGTGTCCCAGTCCTACGTATTTTTGGGACTGGGGCGTGACATATTTTTTGTGGTGGCCCATGCAGGTCGAGAGCATATTGTCTCGGTTACGTTACTGTACCGAACAAGCCTGCACCTAAGACTAGAGTATAGGATCTCATCCCTAATTGACTGTGATTCATCTTCTCATATCTGTTCTATTTTGAACAATTGTATCCTGTTTGATTCATGTGCTTCCCTAATAATTCCTTGAGTATAGTCTTCTGCTAGAATATAGGAACCCTTGTTATTAGGATGATAATTAGAGTAGCACACCTATTAAGAATACAACGAGAATATAGACACACCACTAAGTTTAGAATATCTAGTGAACCTAGAATTTCTTATCTTTAGATTGTTATACTATTACCCCTTGATGTATTAAGAAGACTTGAGAGTAGTATAGACACTACTAGAGTTAGTTAGAAGTTTTACCATAATGTTTGACACCTAGTATCACATAGTCTTTTGACCTATTAATTGAAGTATAACCGAATGATATTTATCGCATGCTAGCAAAAGACGACAGTGTTTATTCAGACCATAGAATTTAGAGGTCCTTGCCCTATTTGGTCGACTAGCGACTTAGATAAGGAGGTTGTATGATAACTGTAGAGATTGTAGAGTCTTTTATTATTATTGCTTATGTTATTTTTGCTTTTGCAAACTTGAATTATTTTGTACATTCTCTTATCATAATCCATCGTTATATTTTTTGTGCTACCTTGAATTATGCTGCTATTATAGCCTAGTTTTTGCAAGCTTAATCTTATATCGAGCTTGTTCATGACATATATGTTATTGGGGCCTGATCAACCACACTAATACAAATTGTCTAATCAGAATCAGTGTATTATGGTCTAGCTAGCCATAATGCGCTTGATTCGCCCTTCGCAATAGTATTTTACGTGGATTGAGATGTATAGTGGACCAGTAGAAAAATATACTTACCCTCTAGATACGACAAATCATATCATATCAAGTACATAACTGCACCGATGTGAGCATACGAATAGGAAATTACCAAATTAAGATTTTAATCCACAACTGTCTTGACAATTCCCATTTGAATTCTTTAAACGCTTTGATTCTCATACTTCCATTTTATTACCCCTCCTTGAACTCTTTTCCGTTGCTTTCCGTCTTCCCTTGTTTCGGAAAGACGAAATCTCGTGCTTGGATATAAGTGATACACGGATAGTACAAGATATACCCCATAGGCCAATCACATTATTTGGTGACTATCTTTCATAATTGATTAAGGACATATCACATATGATATAGTTGGTGTTAAAGTTTTGAGGATTGAATGGCATGAGAAAATAAATTGAGGAATATTTTTCTTAAGTGTAAGAGCCTTATGTGATAGATGGGTAAATTCTAAGTTGGGTAGAAATTGTATTATTAAACTTGAGAAAAATTCTTTTAGATTATGATCAAGTAGGATTAGATTGAGAGATTAAGTCCTTTTAAATGTGGAGAATTTTAAAAGAAGGATTAAGATAATGAGGATTTAATAAATTTTAAAAATCTTGATATTGAGGACCCAATATTTATACTTTGAGCACATGATTTAAATTTTGAATATGGAAGGATGAATCATCGATTTAAATTTTGAGGATAAATATAGAATTTTAGACTTGAACAACTGGTGAATTAGATTTAAATTTTACAATTTGATGATTTGAATTAAAAGTTCAATTTTGATTGTTGGGTCACCTATTTAAAATATTGAGGATGTAAATTGAGTTTAAATATTTGAATAGTACAAAATTCTTAAGTTAAGAATAGGAATAAGATTTGATTAGAATTGTTTATTGTTCAAAGTCTAGAGGAGATTATGATAGTTGAAAATTATGATATAAATTTTGATGTGGGATGTTATATAGACTTGAGTTAGATTTGGATGTTGATTATTTAAAAATCGAGAAGAGATTACGACAGGTTGAATTTTGATTTAAACAGTGGTTATATTAATTTTGAAGTGATCGCGATAGATTCGAATAGATTTTGTTATTTAAATTTTTGGAAGAGATTGCGATTGACATACCTTATGTACGAATGTGAAGGATTTAACAAATTATGTCTTATTTTAATTTCAAGGACGAAATTTTTGTAAGTTGGGTAGATTGTAAACCCCCTCACCCAAAATAGATATTTTGTGTATATTTTATATTATTATAGATATTGAATTTCTTTAGAGTATTCTGTTATTTAATTAGCAATTGAATTTCTTGATATATTTACTTATATAAATATTTATTTAGAATTATTTTTAGGTTATTTTAGATTTTTGAAATTAATTAGGATTTATTTGGATATATATAGTCTTAATATTAGATAAATGCTAATTTAGTGTTAATAGATATTAATAAGATTTTATAAATTATTTGTATTATATTTAATTATATTCAAGATTATAAATTATTGAGATAGATTCAAACTCTACTTTAAATTAATTCAAATCCTAAACCTACTAGGAAATCAACTTCATGCATATCATATCCTTATTTAAATTCATCATAATCCTATCCAAATTAACCAATCCTAGTTGTATTTAATTAAGTAGTCTCCACCATTATAAATATCTCATCCTTCATAGTTTTCTTCCCCAAATTCCTCTCTTTTTCGTCCAAAAAATAGTCAAAATTCGTCATAAATTCAGCCTCATTTTCTACTAGTTATGACGAATTAAAAAGACGATATCTCCTAGCTCCGGACTCCAAACACGCTCTAATTTTTTTTTTTAGAACGATATTGAGGTTAGATTTCTGATTATATAAATTTTTTTACGAAATTATGATTATTAAATTCTGAAAAATTCGTAGAGCACATCATGTCCAAAAATAGACGTATTTTGATGTTTTCGCTATTTCGGGAGAACCAGGAATCAGAATCATAAACCGTTAAAAGTTTCGGAAACTAATATCGAGATTATCGATATATATTTTTCCTAGAATTTATTTCGAAGTATTTACATACTGTTAATTCTATAGAACTTCTAGGTTAGAATTTAACCATCCGTGCACAATACAAAATTTGTATGTGCCATAATTCCCAAACAAATTTAAATTCGGACGAGCCGTAAATTCCAGTATGTTTTTGATGCTGAAATCTACAGGAAATCATGCATAAAAGTCAAGTTTGTATTGGTTGACTTTTCGGTCAACAGATCGCCTCGATTTGTGTGCCATGAGTCTCGAGTTAATAAAATTTAGTTTCTTTGGACAAAATTTAGGAATTAACATAAAAATCAGAATAATAAGATTAAAATAAGATTTTAGAGTAATTATTCTAGAATTAAATAAATTAAAATAAATTATCTTTTGACGTGATAAATTTGTAATACATAGGCTATTTGGACTGTGACTTGGACTCTGATTCATACCAGCAGCAGGACCCCAGGCAAGATACCTTGCCAAATTATTTACAGTACTTTGCATGCTATTTATATTTCTTTTTATTTATTTTATTTCTGTATCGTTCTTGCATGTGTAGTTTTTCTTCAGTCATTACTATGTATTAGATATGTTGACACACACATGGCACCTAGTATCATGGGAGGACAATCATTAAGCGTATGGGCTTTTAACCACTCTGGTAAACCGTAGTATATAACTCGCACTACGGGCGTGTGTCGCGCTGGTCGCTACCTCCGCGGTATGTCGATTTCTGGAGTCTCGCTGGTCGCTACCCCCGCGGTATGTCGATTTCTGATGTCCATTGACGTGTGTGTGAGTTGTGAGGTAGATCGAGTAGCCTACCCTTGCCCATACGTTGAAAAGTTATCCTCATTTGCATTCATATAGATTGTCTTGTACAGCGTACTTATTTATTTTTAAACCATATGCATGTTTACTGTATTCAAATTGGCTCGTATTTTCTGTATCTTGTTACGTCCCTCTGAGGACCTGGTCCGCTGCCAGGTGTATCTTTTCTTGAGTATTTACAGGAGCGCAGATTTGGATGGTTACATATAATCCGAGGATGTCTTCTCTTCGAGCTGTGATGGATAGCTGGTATTCTTATATTGTGTTGTGGTGTTGTACTCATATTGTATTTGCTCTTATATTCGAGTTGGTAGTGGATTTGTTTCCATCCAACTATCATCCTTAGATACTTCTTATTGAGATCTAGTTTCATAGATACTGGTTATTTATTTCTATATGATTTTGGTGGATGAGATTTAGATTTTACCCTGTGACTTGTATTACATTTTATACCACTTGTAGATTTTATATTCATATTACAGCGTACGTATGGATTTGGTTTCCATATATTGGAGTTGCCATATCCATGCGACTGGCATGCTTACGTGTCCCAGTCCTACGTATTTTTGGGACTGGGGCATGACAGGGAGACTATATAGGGCTGACCCAGGAACTCATGCGCCAAAAGTGGATCAACCCTTAAAGCCTTTCCAAATTTACTTGGACGCCTTAGTTGTACTTGAAATAAGTCGAGGAGCGAATACTGTGATGGCAGACCCATGCGTCCAGTTTGGCTGCATGCATGAAATTGGTCCGTCTCACATCAAGTCTTCCACTAATGATCCGGTTGTAGTTTCTGCGGGAGAACTGGGTCTGGGAGAAAACCTTCCATTTTTACCTCCATGCGCAAGGGTTGTCCGAGCACATGAAATAGGTGTAAAAGTGAAGCTTCCATCGTCTGATTTATGCAACATGATTAGTCACAAGCGTAAGACGAGAGAAACAACTCTCGCACATGACGTGTCCTCTCGTGGACACACGTGCGCCAGTATCATCATAAATTATTGCTGCACTAAGGCATCAGTTCCTCCAACCAGACAATCGGTATTCTAGCGATTGCAACCCGCGATACCAACCCGACGACATCCTAGGAAACAACTATGCGATGAGGAGAAATTTCTCATCGCTTCATGTTGCTCAACATGGAGGTCTCCTCCTATGAAGAAGATCTTGAAGAAAATCTTACATAACCTAAGGGTGTCGGCCAGCACATCATGAAGCCATCCATGGGGTGGCAAACAGGCACCTACTCTGGGGGTATTCCAGGGTACGCGCTCGAAAACAAGAATTGGGGTAGCCATGCCCTCCCAACTGAGGTTGCGATTGGAGATGGGGGTGATAATCTTCCTATTTTCTACGTTAATCCATTCTTCCGAGAGGACAGTGAATCTCCGTGAACGGATGATAGCTTAACATGGGGTAGCCATACCTTCCAGGATGAGCCCGCAATTGAGGCTAGGGGTAGCAATCCTTCAAATAATGAAAGTGACGCAACAATGCACACTTTACCCGAGGACAACGGGACTCAGACATCTGAGGAAGAGAGTCAGGCATCCACCTTCCCGTCCACCTCTTTCCACGTAGTGCCAGTGTACATGGCAGAAGAAAGCATGACGGAGGATCCAATAACCAGCAACGTCTTGAGGCACTCGAAGCTATGATGCAGATGCTAAGCATCGCAATGCAGACTCTGACTTATACATTCACTACCAAAAATATGTCTAATTAGTGACGTTTAGTAATTAGTGACGTTTAGTTATGATGTCGCTATATTTTATGAATTTAGCGACGTCATATTCTAACGTCGCAGGACGTCGCTTTTAGCGACTGTCCGCGGTGGTCTGCGATTATGAATAATATTACGAAATAAGATATCGCAAGAAGTTGCATTGTAGCGACGTGTATCAACTTCATTTTGCATACGTTGATAAATATTATTAAATCAATGATGTTTCATTATGATGTCGCTAACATTTTTTAATATAGGTTAATAAATTTTATTATCCCCCCTTCCTCTCCAAAAAATTTCCAAAACATTTTTAACCCCCGCTCTCGACCGTGCACCCCCCTTGCGACCCCTTTCTCTACAGCTCCGGAGCTCCAGCACCGACCCCGGGCACTCCCTCCTTCTCCTCCACCGAGCTCCTCCTTCTCCTCTCCGGGCTAGCTCCTCCTCCTCCACCAAGTCCTCATCCTCCTCTCCGGGCTCCTCCTTCTCCTCCACCGAGCTCCTCATCCTCCTCTCCGGATACCCCCTCCTCGGTCAACCCCTCCTCTCCAACCACCCTATAAACTCCCTCACCCAAAATAGTTATTTTGTGTGTGTTTTATATTTATTATATTTATTTTAGATTATTTTAAATCGAGTAAAGTTTAATTATTGTATTAGGATACTTCACCGTGGTTTGGAGATTAATGTTATAGGACGATCCCAAAATCTACATCGTCTTTCGTAGGAAGTAACCTACACGGGAGACACAACTCGTAGGATCTTTGCGTGATAAAAAATTTGATCATTTAACATTAGTATGGCACTAGTATAACAAACCTAGTTTATTGTATTTAATATTTAGAGATTTTTATATATATAATTTATTTATTTTTATTTTTCAATCCAAATATCCAACCCAAAGCCATAAATTAATTTATTGGACATTAGTGGCTTAAAATGGGATATATATATATATATATATATATATATATATATATATATATATATATGTGTGTGTGTGTGTGTGTGTGTGTGTGTGTGTGTGTGTGTATGTATGTAAAACCCCTAAATTCTGAAAACGATTTTATTACTTATTTATATTAGTTATAAGCTAAATAGGGAGAATATATTTTATTAGAATAGAATTCCGCTTGGGGTCAAACCCAAAACCCAAACCCGCAACCCCGCGTAAAGTAAGGAAATATCAGCAGTAGCTCATCACCCCGCGTATACTCCTACCCTCGTAAACAGCAACAACAACAGTAGTAAAACCAGCTCCGCGCATAAAGTTTAAAAACACGCGTAAAGCAACCTCCACGCGTAAACAATTTCCACCGTATTATTCCTGTCACCACGCATAAAATAACCCTCTTATGACTCATCCCCCACCGCCTCTCTACCTGTTATTCCTAAACTAACCTCCACCGAAACCTAAACCAATAGCAGACCAACCAAAACCTAAACCAATGGAAGGATAAAAGCAGCACCAGTAGTAATTCTTAATCCCTAAGCTTCCCCACCGTCTCCTTATCCCTATATATATTACAACACTTTCCAAAACTCTAATTCCACTTCTTTCACCAAAACTTACGCACAGGAAGTACACTATACAAAGTCTTGCTCAGGCAAGTATACCTTGCCAAATTCTACTGTTTAAATTATAAATTGTTGCATATATATTTCTGTTGCAAAATATATAAACTGTGTGCACCTGAGATTGCCTCGGGTGAAATCAACAAATATGTTGATACAAAGTATAACTGACTTAGACATTATTAGACTCACTAACAGATACGAGGTTATTCTGATATCCTCCTAGACCTGACACTTGTATACACATCACAATTAATAATTCATGTTGGGATGCGGGTTCGCGTACTCGATTAGCTACCGATGCGTGAGACACCCATCACGGTTTAGCATATAATAAGGATATCTAGAAAATTATGACTTGACATATAGCTACGTGGTATGCTCGTTGTGTATTCGACCTGTATACCCGCATTGGACGGGGAGGACAGCTAGTAGGCGTATGGGACACCCACCTCATCGACGTTATACCTTCGGATACCATGCTCCTCGGAGATGGACGATTGCAGAGTGCCCATGTTTCTAGGGGCATATGTCGCGTATACTAGCCAGTCACGACGATTGGTGAATTAAGTCAGCATATGTCTAGCCTACACTTTTCCATACGTACTATGAGGTCTTCACATTGCATTCCCTTAGATGATTAGCACACCCTTATTTACTTTATTCAGTATTTATATATATAGCATACTTTTATGTATCTTGTTATGTCCCACTGAGGACCTGGTTCCCTTCCAGATTTAGATGAGGCATACTATCCCACAGTATACGGACCTGGGCAGGAGACGAGGTATACATCTGAGGAGGAGCTAGAGGTGTAGCCATCAGAGTCCACCTGATCTTTGGTAGACTCACCATTTAGAGCTGGAGCCTCTTTATCTAGATAGACAATGCTCTAGACATGCTATATTTTAGCACTTTTATCTTAGCTTTTGTAGTGGGTTTGTTCCCACCAGACATATCTGGCTTGTACTATGACATTTCAGACTCAGCGCTTTTATTCCAGCACTTACAGTATTCCTTAAGGTTTGTGGATGAGATATAGATTGTGTATGACTTGTTATGACAGTATATTACCATTGGTGGATTTGGATATTCATGTACAGCGTACGGGTGTAAATAGTTTCCTTATATTGGAGTTAGTATACATACGTTTGGGTGTGTTACGTATTCTTAGTCTTACGTATTTTGGGACTGGAACGTGACATATTTTTAGTGGTGGCCCATGCAGGTCTAGAATATATTGGCTTGGTTACATAACTGTACCAAACAAGCCTGCGTATAGGAATAGTGCATAAGGATCTCATCCGCTCTTGACTAAAACCTCATTCTCTCCTTCAACCTATCCTCTGTTTGGATAAACAGAATATTACGCCAGAAACTCTTTTCGCTGTGACCAGGGGCCTCTATTTATATAGATCAACCAATTGACTATTGTTGGCATAAAAACCAAGAAACTGTTCTATTGGCATAAAAGCCAAACTCTGTAGAAGACTGCCTACTTTACGCTACTTATGACAACTGCTAAACTACGTTTCCATAGTTTTTCTAATCCTGCGTATGACATGTCATGTAAGCCATGTAGGAAACTATCCCAACGTAAACTTGATAACCAGCGTAGAATAGCCTGAATAGGCGTAAACCATAAGGATGGTGATATAAGTGTATTAGCCACAGTCTTAGCTTTCTCAGACTTGACAAAATTTTAGAAGAAAACAAATCTCATGCATTAAATGCAGAAGATATGCCTAGAGCCCTGTGCAGAGACAGCTTTTGACGTAACCTTTGATTTTTTGGCTTATCTTGAGCGTAAAAACTCATTTCTGTCTTGAGCGTAAAAACTTATTTCGGACTTGAGCGTAAAAGCTCATTTATGTCAATACAGCATAGGCAGCGTATTCAGGAGACTCAAAACCTTCTTCCCTTGAGTGGTGCATCAAATATGTCACTAAACCTGGGTCTCTATGCAGAAACATCATCACAGCCACCCTTTCGATTATTGTGTAGTACTTTTTGTCAGATGTCAAGTTCACTGAATTATCTGACAAATTCATCCAAGGAATACAAAGAGTTCCTCGTACAAACTTTACGCTGCAATAAAAATAACGTATGTTAGATTTTACGCAGGTAACCCTTACGCACACAGATTTTACGCACAGACTTTAGGTAGACTTTACGCAGGAAGGTATAGCAGACTTTTACGCAGATAACTCTGAAGCCATGATTTACGCCAAATAGTAAATCTCTACTTTACGCCATACAGCTTGAAACTCTGTGTTATGCAGATAATTTCAAAATCTCTATCTCTGCTTTACGCAGACAGTCTCGAATCCCTACTTTATGCAGACTATCTAGAATCTTGATTTTACGCGGACAACTCTGAAGTCTTACCTTACGCCAAAACTTCTTAGAATCTCTTTTTTACGCGGACGGCTTAGCAACCTGTTTTACGCAAATATTCTATTAAATGCTTGCATCCTGTTTGTTTCTTTTCTCCCAGAAATATGGACGTACCCAGTGGACACACAGATGATATGGTTGACAAGGCAACAGACACCTCGCCTGATGTCAATAAAACCCCGACTACCCCGAGAGACCAGTCCCCGAAATAGACACCGGTTTATCCACCATACCTCCATAATGGTCCTACTCAGGGAGCTGTACTAGCTCACCAAGAAGGATAGACCTCCCAGACACCAACACAGCAGGCAGATACACCTTTGCCACCACCTCCATCCTTTCCAGCCCTGATGCCACAACTAGAGGGACGGCCATAAATATTCTAATTCTTCCAAGCCATGATGCAGACACAATGGCATCAGACTGAGACCTTGAGGCAGAGCTTGATGACAGCTCTAGAGAGAACGGCTACCCTAGCACCTGTCCAACCAGATGGTACTGTCCGAGGTTTTCACCAGATGGGCTCGGGAACCTTTTCGGGCTGCGAGACTCCGGAGGAAATATCAGATTGGGTCTCCAACACGGAGATGCTACTGGAAGGTTCACAGCTGCATCCAGATCTTTGGATGACCGCGGTGAGGGACCAACTCAAAGGCAACATCCATTACAGGTGGGACTCCATAGAGCGCAGCGTCGGCAAGAACCAGATGTGGGAGCAATTCTTAGTATACTTCAATGCAAAGTATTTCCCGACTACGGTCAGAAATGCTCTATACTCCCAGTTTCTACACCTGGAACAAGGAACTATGACCGTGGATGCCTACGACGCAGAGTTTAGTCGACTTAGTCAATTTGGTGCCATCTTGATACCTAACGAGATGGAGAAGGCCAGTAGGTTCCATCACGGCCTTACCTCCGAGCTACAGAGGTATACCACCACACAGTCAAGGATCTCCTATGAGGAGGTTCTTTTAGAGGCAAGAATTCAGGAAGCCATCAACCGAGAAGCGAGGCACTCCAACATGACCATACCAGCCAAACCTCAGCCCTGAGCAGGAGGGCCAATCCATCGTCCAGGAATGCAGGCACAACAAAGGATAGTGCCATATCCGCACAAGGAGCTTTCGACTTGTCATCATTGCGGCAAGAAGGGACACTTCGCCAGAGATTGCCGGAAAAAGCATGGACTGTGCATGATATGTGGAGCAAGTCAACACCTGGCTAGAGACAGCCCATAACGCAGAGAGGCAGCACCCCAGACTAAACAAGGGCCAACAGCACCAGCCTAAAGGCTGCTACTCCCGATCGGTGGTCAGCATCCACCAGACCCTGGAGGATTTCAGAAGGGACCACCCTTGGCCCCACAGGAGGTTCAGTTTGACCGAGCCAGGCAAAGGCATGGACAGGTCTTTACCTTAGCTGCAGTTACGGAGGAACCAGAAGGGAAAACTATCACAGGTACCATTTTAGTTGCGTCAATACCTACAACTGTATTATTTGATTCTGGTGCTATGCTATTTTTATATCTAGTAGTTTCGTAGCCATGCATAGAGTAGCTACTTCCCCCTTGCCTAAGAGTTAGAAGATTCTTACCGGAGGAGGCATCGTACCGGTTACCAGCACTATTAGAACGTGCTCCGTAGTCGTGTGTAGTAAAGAGATGAAAGCCCGATTTTTAGTACTCCCAATGCCAAACTTCGATGTTGTCTTAGGCATGGACTGGTTAAGCCAGTACAATGCTATACTAGACTGCCGAAAAGGTAGACCACTTTTAGACCACCAGATCACCCGGAGTTCGAGTACATGTGGGGCACCATCGAGCAAGGAGTAGGCCAGACACCTAGAGCTTATATGGCTATGGAGACAGCTCCACCAGCTATTGTTGTACAATTCGAGGATGTATTTCCGGAGGAGTTGCCAGGCCTACCACTTAATAGAGAGGTAGAGTTCATTATCGAGTTAGTGCCCGGAGCAATACCAGTATCTTCAAATGTGTACCGGTTGGCAAAGAAGGAGCTAGACGAGCTGAAGCTACAACTAGAAGAGTTGTATATCAAGAGATTTGTTCGTCCTAGTGCATCACCCTGGGGAGCACCAGTATTATTTGTACCAAAAAAGAACGGGATATTCTAAATGTGCATTGATTACAGAGCCCTAAATGCTTTGACTATCAAAAACAAGTACCCCCTGCCGCGAATTGATGATCTGTTCGACCAACTGATAGGAGCAGTAGTGTTCTCAAATATAAATTTGAGATCAGGCTATCATCAGGTAAAAGTACGGAGAGAAGACATTCCAAAAACAGCATTCAGGACTCGTTATGGTCACTACGAGTTCTTAGTAATGCCTTTTGGATTGACAAATGCACCTGTCGTATTTATGAAACAGATGAACAGAATATTCCATCAGTATTTAGACCGATTCGTGGTAGTCTTTATCGATGACATCTTGGTATATTCAAAGAGCCAAGAGGAGCACGGAGAGCACTTGAGGCTAGTGTTACAGACACTAAGGCGTGAGAGGCTTTATGCAAAGCTGAGTAAATGCAAATTTTTCCTAGATCGTATCACTTTTCTTGGACACGTTATCTCAGGAGAGGGTATTTTGGTAGATCCAGCGAAGATTTTGTCAGTAGAAACATGGTCGACCCCTACCAACGTTTCAGAGGTGAGGAGTTTCCTAGGACTTACCGGATATTACCGGAGATTCGTAGAGAACTTTGCAAGGATCGCAGAGCCGATGACTCGCTTGATCCGCAAGGAGTAGGAGTTCATCTGGTCAGAGGAGTGTCAGATAGCGTTCAACGAGCTGAAAAGCGTCTGACTACGACACCTATCTTAACCATACCTTCAGGATCCGGAGGATTCGTAATCTACAACGATGCATCCGGAAAGGGTCTAGGTTGCGTCTTAATGCAATATGGGAAGGTTGTGGCCTACGCCTCTAGACAACTGAGGACTCATGAGAAGAATTATTCCACTCACGACATAGTTCAACATACTCTATTCATCCAGGAGGCACGAAGATGTACAGAGACCTGAGATAGTACTATTGGTGGCATGGAATGAAGAGGGAGATAGCCCGCTTTGTGGCAAATTGCCTGGTATGTCAGCAAGTCAAGGCTGAGCATCAGAGGTCCGCAGGCTTACTCCAACCACTCCCAATACCTGAGTGGAAATGGGAGCACATCACTATGGACTTCATTACGGGCTTTCCAAGGAGTCCTAATGGTCGTAATGCGGTATGGATGATCATAGATCGACTCACCAAGGATGCCCACTTTTTACCCTTCAGAGTTAGGCAATCTACAGAGGACTTAGCAGACATGTACATGAGAGATATTGTGCGACTGCACGGACTACCAATTAGTATCGTGTCTGACAGGGATACAAGGTTCACATCTTACTTTTGGCAAAGTATGCAAGAGAGTCTTGGTACCCGCCTAAAGTTTAGTACATCGTATCACCCGCAGACAGATGGCCAATCCGAGCGTACTATTCAAACACTGGAAGATATGTTGAGAGCATGCATGCTTGATTTCAGTGGATCATGGGAGGACCATTTACATTTGGTCGAGTTTTTCTATAACAATAGCTATCAAGCGTGTATTCAAATGGCTCCCTACGAAGCACTATATGAGAGGAAGTGTCATTCTCCAGTATGTGGAGTGATGTAGGTAAAAGACAGATTCTAGGACTAGAATTGATTGTTCGCATAGTGGAGAAGGTAAAGAAGATCCAAGGACACTTGCGAGCAGCACAAGACAGGCAAAAATAATGGGCAGATCTTCATCATCGTCCCTTGGAGTTTAAAGAAGGCGATCATGTCTTCTTGAGGATATTACCCACCAGAGGCACCATTCGATTCGACGGTCGCGGTAAGTTGAGTCCAAGATATATTGGACCATTTAACATGTTAGAGAGAGTGGGAGAAGTGGCGTACCAACTTGCGCTCCCACCTTCACTTGAGAGAGTACATGACGTATTCCATGTGTCACAACTCAGGCGGTATGTGGCAGACAGCAGTTATGTCCTCGACCATTCAGAAATCACCATTGGGTCGAGCTTATCATATCAAGAGCAACCCGTGGAAATCCTTGATCATCGAGAGAAAGTATTGAGAAACCAGTCTATTCTCTTGGTCCGCGTAGCATGGAAGCATAGCGCACCAGGAGAATCCACTTGGGAGCGAGAAGACGACATGCACAAACGTTATCCAAACCTGTTCACAGACCAAGGTATAAAATTACCATATTGATTTATATATCTTCTACCATTCGTAATTGCTACCGTGACTTAGTTTTAATTTCGAGGACGAAATTATTATAAGTTGGGTAGAATATAAAACCCCTAAATTCTGAAAACGGTATTATTACTTATTTATATTAGTTATAAGCTAAATAGGAAGAATAGATTTTATTAGAATAGAATTCCTCTTGGGTTCAAACCCAAAACCCAAACCCGCAACCCCGCGTAAAGTAAGGAAATATCAGCAGTAGCTCATCACCCCGCGTATACTCCTACCCGCGTAAACAACAGCAACAACAGTAGTAAAACCAGCTCCGCGCATAAAGTTTAAAAACACGCGTAAAGCAACCTCCACGCGTAAACCAATTCCACCGTATTATTCTTGTCACAACGCGTAAAACAACCCTCTTATGACTCATCCACCATGACTCATCCCCCACCGCCTCTCTACCTGTTATTCCTAAACTAACCTCCACCAAAACCTAAACCAATACAGACCAACCAAAACCTAAACTAATAGAAGGATGAAAGCAGCAGCAATAGTAATTCTTAATCCCTAAGCTTCCCCACCGCCTCCTTATCCCTATATATATTACAACACTTCCCAAAAATCTAACTCCACTTCTTTCACTAAAACTTACACACAGGATGTACACTATACAAAGTCTTGCTCAGACAAGTATACCTTGCCAAATTCTACTGTTTAAATTATAAATGGTTGCATATATATTTCTGTTGCAAAATACATAAATTGTGTGCGCCTGAGATTGCCTCGGGTGAAATCAACAAATATGTTGATACAAAGTATAACTGACTTAGACATTATTAGACTCACCAACAGATACAAGGTTATTCTGATATCCTCCTAAACCTGACACTTGTATACACATCATAATTAATAATTCATATTGGGATGCGGGTTCGCGTACTCGATTAGTTATCGCTGCGTGAGACACCCATCACGGTTTAGCACGTAATAAGGATATCTAGAAAATTGTGACTTGGCATATAGCTACGTGGTATGCTCGTTGTGTATTCGACCTGTATACCCGCATTGGGCGGGGAGGACAGCTAGTAGGCGTATGGGACACCGACCTCATTGACGTTATACCTTCGGATATCATGCTCCTCGGAGATGGACGATTGTAGAGTGCCCATGTTTCTGGGGGCATATGTGGCATATACTAGCCAGTCATGACGATTGGTGAATTAAGTCAGTATATGTCTAACCTACACTTTCCCATACGTACTATAAGGTCTTCACATTGTATTCACTTAGATGGTTAGCACACCCTTATTTACTTTATTTAGTATTTATATATATGGCATACTTTTATGTATCTTGTTATGTCCCACTGAGGACCTGGTTCCCTTCCAGATTTAGATGAGGCATACAATCCCACAGTATACGGACCTGGGCAGGAGACGAGGTATGCATCTGAGGAGGAGCTAGAGGTGCTGCCATCAGAGTCCACCTGATCTTTGGTAGACTCACCATCTAGAGCTGGAGCCTCTTTATCTAGATAGACGATGCTCTAGACATGCTATATTTTAGCACTTTTATCTTAGCTTTTGTAGTGGGTTTGTTTCCACCAGACATATCTGGCTTGTACTATGACATTTAAGACTCAGTGCTTATATTCCAGCACTTACAGTATTTCTTGAGGTTTATGGATGAGATATAGATTGTGTGTGACTTGTTGTGACAGTATATTACTACTGGTGGATTTGGATATTCATGTACAGCGTACGGGTGTATATGGTTTCCATATATTGGAGTTCGTATACATACGGCTGGGCGTGTTACGTATTCCTAGTCCTACGTATTTTGGGACTATATATATATATATATATATATATATATATATATATATATATATTATGTAGAATTTATTTTAGGAAGATATAATTTGAAATCTTCTTGAGATAGGGTCCACCTTTGCACCTTATCCACTTTTAGAGCCGATCCAACTCTAATATTTTTATAGTTAGAAATTCTCAACTTTAAATATTTTATCTATCCATTTTTGGTAGCATCTGCCTATTTAAATTCATGAATCAAAATTTTGATTTATTCTCCTATAAATTAGGATCTTAATTAAATATGTAGTTTCCAAATTAGGAAAGACTCCTAGGCAATCTTGTTGCATATCAAATTAAATCTGAAATAAATATTTTAAAATCTAATCTAAATATTATAGAGTATCCTCTCACCCTATTTTAGCATCTTTAAATCCTATCCATAGATGGAAACACTAAATCAAACATAACAACCTACCTATTTAAACTATTTATATTTATCAACCCCCAACACCTAAACCTAATAGCCGACCTTCCCATCTCTCAAACCCATGACAAAGACACATTTACCCCTCCATCTCTTCTCTCTTATTCATCTACTTCCTTCCCTTCATCTTTTTCCTCAAGGTCGACCACCCAAAGCCCTTGGCTGAACCCCTTAGGCCGGCCAAAAATACCCCTTGAGACCGGCTGCTACTGTAGAAGATCTAGTGTCATGCCCCAGTCCCAAAATACATAGGATTAGGACATGTAAGCATGCCAGCCGCATGTATATGAAAACTCCAATATATGGAAACCATAACACATATGTACGCTGTATTATGAACAATAATTCAGAAGTGGTAAAAACTATCATAAGTCATAGGGTATAATCTAATCTCATCCACAGAAATTAAATAGAAATAAATAACCAATATCTATGAAACTAGATCTCAATATAAAGTATCTAGAGATGATAGTCGGATGGAAACAAATCCACTACTAACTAAACTAAAGAATAAACAAGACAAATACAATGTAAGTACAACAACCACCAACCACTGAGACTCGAAGAGAAGACCTCCTCGGAATGTAAGTAACCAGTCTGAATCTGCGCTCCTGCGAATACTCATGAACATCTACACCTGAAAAGGGACCTGTAAAACCCTTAAATTCTGAAAACGATTTTATTACTTATTTATATTAGTTATAAGCTAAATAGGGAGAATAGATTTTATTAGAATAGAATTTCTCTTGGGATCAAACCCAAACCCGCAACCCCGCATAAAGTAAGGAAATATCAGCAGTAGCTCATCACCCCGCGTATACTCCTACCCGCGTAAACAGCAGCAACATCAGTAGTAAAACCAGCTACGCACATAAAGTTTAAAAACACGCGTAAAGCAACCTCCACACGTAAACTAATTCCACCGCATTATTCCTGTCACCATGCGTAAAACAACCCTCTTATGACTCATCCCCCACCGCCTCTCTACCTGTTATTCCTAAACTAACCTCCACCGAAACCTAAACCAATAGCAGACCAACCAAAACCTAAACCAATGGAAGGATGAAAGCAGCACCAATAGTAATTTTTAATCCCTAAGCTTCCCCACCGCCTCCTTATCCGTATATATATTACAACACTTCCCAAAACTCTAATCCCACTTCTTTCACCAAAACTTACACACATGACGTACACTAAACAAAGTCTTGCCCAGGCAAGTATACCTTGCCAAATTCTACTGTTTAAATTATAAATTGTTGCATATATATTTTTGTTGCAAAAATACATAAACTGTGTGTGCCTGAGATTGCCTCGGGTGAAATCAACAAATATGTTGATACATAGTATAACTGACTTAGACATTATTAGACACACCAACATATACAAGGTTATTCTGATATCCTCCTAGACCTGACACTTGTATAAACATCACAATTAATAATTCATGTTGGGATGCGGGTTCGCGTACTCGATTAGCTATCGGTGCGTGAGACACACATCACGGTTTAGCACGTAATAAGGATATCTAGAAAATTATGACTTGGCATATAGCTACGTGGTATGCTCGTTGTGTATTCGACTTGTATACCCGCATTGGGCGGAGAGGACAGCTAGTAGGTGTATGGGACACCCACCTCATTGACGTTATACCTTCGGATACCATACTCCTCGGAGATGGAAGATTGTAGAGTGCCCATGTATCTGGGGGCATATGTGCCATATACTAGCCAGTCACGACGATTGGTGAATTAAGTCAGCATATGTCTAGCCTACACTTTCCCATACGTACTATGAGGTCTTCACATTGTATTCCCTTAGATGGTTAGCACACCCTTATTTACTTTATTCAGTATATATATATATGGCATGCTTTTATGTATCTTGTTATATCCCACTGAGGACCTGGTTCCCTTTCAGATTTAGATGAGGCATACTATCCCACAGTATACGGACCTGGGAAGGAGACAAGGTATGCATCTGAGGAGGAGCTAGAGGTGTTGCCATTAGAGTCCACCTGATCTTTGGTAGACTCACCATCTAGAGCTGGAGCCTCTTTATCTAGATAGACGATGCTCTAGACATGCTATATTTTAGCACTTTTATCTTAGCTTTTGTAGTGGGTTTGTTCCCACCAGACATATCTGGCTTGTACTATGATATTTCAGACTCAGCGCTTATATTCCAGCACTTACAGTATTCCTTGAGGTTTGTGGATGAGATATAGATTGTGTGTGACTTGTTGTGACAGTATATTACCACTGGTGGATTTGGATATTCATTTACAGCGTATGAATGTATATGGTTTCCATATATTGGAGTTCGTATACATACGGCTGGGCGTGTTAGGTATTCCTAGTCCTACGTATTTTGGGACTAGGGTGTGACATATTTTTAGTGGTGGCTCATGCAGGTCTAGAATATATTGTCTTGGTTACATAACTGTACTAAACAAGCCTGTATATAGGAATAGAGCATAAGGATCTCATCCGCTCTTGACTAAAACCTCATTCTCCCCTTCAACCTATTCTCTGTTTGGATAAATAGAATATTATGCCAGAAAATCTTTTCGCTGTGACCAGGGGCCTCTATTTATATAGATCAACCAATTGACTATTGTTGGCATAAAAACCAAGAAACGGTTCTATTGGCGTAAAAGCCAAACTCTGTAGAAGACTTCCTACTTTACGCTACGGTTATGACAACTGCTAAACCACATTTCCGTAGTTTTTCTAATCCTGCGTATGACACGTCATGTAAGCCATGTAGGAAACTACCCCAGGGTAAACTTGATAACCAGCATAGAGTAGCCTGAATAGGCGTAAACCACAAGGATGGTGATATAAGTATATTAGCCACAGTCTTAGCTTTCTCAGACTTGACAAAATTTTAGAAGAAAACAAATCTCATGCATTAAATGCAGAAGATATGCCTAGAGCCCTGTGCAGAGAAAACTTTTGACGTAACCTATGATTTTTTTGGCTTATCTTGAGCGTAAAAACTCATTTCTGTCTTGAGCGTAAAACCTTATTTTGGACTTGAGCGTAAAATCTCATTTATGTCAATACAACATAGGCTGCATATTCAGAAGACTCAATCTTCTTCCATTGAGTGGTGTATCAAATATGTCACTAAACGACAATCTGGTTCTCTATGCAAAAACATCATCACAGCCACCCTCTCGATTATTGTGCAGTACTTTTTTTCAGATGTCAAGTTTACTGAATTATCTGACAAATTCATCCAAGGAATACAAAGAGTTCCTCGTACATACTTTACGCTGCAATAAAAACAACGTATGTTAGATTTTACGCAGGTAACCCTTATGCACACAGATTTTATGCATAGACTTTTAGGCAAACTTTACACAGGAAGGTATAGCAGACTTTTACGCTGATAGCTCTGAAGCCAGGATTTACGCCGGATAGTAAATCTCTAATTTATGCCAGACAGCTTGAGACTCTGTGTTATGCAGACAATTTCAAGGATCCAGGAATCTAGGAAGCCATCAGCCGAGAAGCGAGGCGCTCCAACACGACTATACCAGCCAAAACTCAGTCCCTAGCAGGAGGGCCAATCTATCGTCCAGGAATACAGGCACAACAAAGGACAGTGCCATATGAGCACAAGGAGCTTCCGACTTGTCATCATTGCGGCAAGAAGGGACAGTTCGCCAGAGACTGCCGAAAAAATCATGGACTGTGCATGATATGTGGAGCAAGTCAATACCTGGCCAAACACTGTCCACAAAGCAGAGAGGCAGCACCCCAGACTAGACAATGGCCAACAGCACCAGCCCAAAGGCTGCTACCCCCGGCCGGAGGTCAGCATCCACCAGCCCCCGGAGGATTTCAGAAGGGACCACCCTTGGCCCCACAGGAGGTTCAGTTTGACCGAGCCAGGCAAAGGCATGGATAGGTCTTTATCTTAGCTGCAGTTATGGAGGAACCAGAAGGAAAAACTATCACAGGTACCATTTTAGTTGCGTCAATACCTACAACTGCATTATTTGATTCTGGCGCTACGCTATCTTTTATATCTAGTAGTTTCGTAGCCATGCATAAAGTAGCTACTTTCCCCTTGCCTAAGAGTTGGAAGATTCTTACCGGAGGAGGCATCGTACCGGTTACCAGCACTATTAGAACGTGCCCCGTAGTCTTGTATAGTAGGGAGATGAAAGCCCAATTTTTAGTACTCTCTATGCCAAACTTCGACGTTGTTTTAGGCATGGACTGATTGAGCCAGCACAATGCTGTACTCGACTGTCGGAAAGGTAGCATCACTTTTAGACCACCAGATCACCCGGAGTTTGAGTACATGCAGGGCACCATCTAGCAAGGAGTAGGCCAGACACCTAGAGCTTACATGGCTATGGAGACAGCTCCACTAGCTATTATTGCAGAATTCGAGGATGTATTTCTGGAGGAGTTGTCAGGCCTACCGCCTGATAGAGAGGTAGAGTTCATTATCGAGTTAGTGCCCGGAGCAGCACCAGTATCTTCAAATGTGTACCGGTTGGCAAAGAAGGAGCTAGACGAGCTGAAGCTACAACTAGAAAAGTTGTATATAAGGGATTTGTTCGTCCTAGTGCATCACCCTGGGGAGCACCAGTGTTATTTGTACCAAAGAAGGATGGGATATTCCGAATGTACATTGATTACAGAGCCCTAAATTCTTTGACAATCAAAAACAAGTACCCCCTGTCACGAATTGATGATCTGTTCGACCAACTGACAGGAGCAGTAGAGTTCTCAAAGATTGATTTGAGATCAAGCTATCATCAGGTAAAAGTACGGAGAGAAGACATTCCAAAAACAGCATTCAAGACTCGTTATGGTCACTACGAGTTCTTAGTAATGTCTTTTGGATTTACAAATGCACCTGCCGTGTTTATGAACCTGATGAACAAAATATTCCATCAGTATCTGGACTGGTTCGTGGTAGTCTTCATCGACGACATCTTGGTGTATTCAAAGAGCCAAGAGGAGCACAGAGAGCACTTGAGGCTAGTGTTAGAGACACTAAGAAGTGAGAGGCTTTATGCAAAGCTGAGTAAATACGAGTTTTTCCTAGATCGTATCGCTTTCCTTGGACACGTTATCTCAGGAGAGGGTATTTCGGTAGATCCAGCGAAGATTTCGTTAGTAGAAACATGGTCGACCCCTACCAACGTTTCAGAGGTGAGGAGTTTTCTAGGACTTGTCGGATATTACCGGAGGTTCGTAGAGAACTTTGCAAGGATCGCAGAGCTGATGACTCGCTTGACCCGCAAGTAGCAGGAGTTCATCTGGTCAGAGGAGTGTTAGATAGCGTTCAACGAGCTGACAAAGCGTCTGACTACGGTACCTATCTTAATCATACCTTCATGATCCGGAGGATTCGTAATCTACAGCGATGCATCCGGAAAGGGTTAAGGTTGCGTCTTAATGCAACATGGGAAGGTTGTGGCCTACGCCTCTAGACAACTGAGGACTCATGAGAAGAATTACCTCACTCACGACCTAGAGCTTGCGGCAATCATCCTTGCCTTAAAACTTTGGAGACACTATCTATACGGAGAACGAGTAGAGATATTCATTGATCACAAAAGCCTAAAGTACGTCTACACACAGAAGGACTTGAACCTGAGACAAAGACGTTGGCTTGAGGTGATGTCAGACTTTGAGATTGAGCTGCAGTACCATCCGGGAAAGGCCAACATAGTAGTCGACTCTTTAAGCAGGAGGCCCATGGCATTCTTTTTAACTACCCAGCAACATCTATTAAATGACCTAGAACAACTGGGTATAGAAGTCATTATGCCAGGAACTGACGACCAGTTGTCAAGTTACCAGTTGCAATCAACATTGGTCGAAAGGATCAAGGCTGCCCTACCAACATATGCCACATTCCAGAGGCTTCGACAAAGGACAGAGGCCAAAATACAGACATGATTACGCATACACGAGGATAAAACTTTAAGATGTGATGACCGTCTCTATGTTTCGAATGGAGAACTTCGTCAAGAGGTGATATCAGAAGCACATAGTTCAACATACTTTATTCATCCAGGAGGCACGAAGATGTACAGAGACCTGAGACAATACTATTGGTGGCATGGAATGAAGAGGGAGATAGCCCGCTTTGTGGCAAAATGCCTGGTATGTCAGCAAGTCAAGGCTGAGCATGAGAGGTCCGCAGGCTTACTCCAACCACTCCCAATACCTGAGTAAAAATGTGAGCACATCACTATGGACTTCGTTACGGGCTTTCCAAGGAGTTCTAATGGTCGTAATGCGGCATGGGTGATCATAGATCGACTCACCAAGGCTGCCCACTTTTTACCATTCAGAGTTGGACAATCCACAGAGGAATTAGCAGACATGTACATGAGAGATATTGTGCGACTGCACAGAGTTCCAGTTAGTATCGTGTCTGACAAGGATACAAGGTTCACATCTTACTTTTGGCAAAGTATGCAAGGGAGTCTTGGTACCCGCCTAAAGTTTAGTATATCGTATCACCCACAGACAGATGGCCAATCCGAACGTACTATTTAAACACTGGAAGATATGTTGAGAGCATGCATGCTTGATTTCAGTGGATCATGGGAGGACCATTTACATTTGGTCGAGTTTTCCTATAACAATAGCTATCAAGCGAGCATTCAAATGGCTCCCTACGAAGTACTATATGGGAGAAAGTGTAGTTCCCCAGTATGTTGGAGCGATGTGGATGAAAGACAGATTCTAGGACCAGAATTGATTGTTCGCACAGTGGAGAAGGTAAAGAAGATCCAAGGACACTTGCGAGCAGCATAAGACAGGCAAAAACAATGGGCATTTCTTCATCGTCGTCCCTTGGAGTTTAAAGAAGGCGATCATGTCTTCTTGAGGATATCACCCACCAGAGACACCATTCGATTCTGCGGCCGCGGTAAGTTGAGTCCAAGATATATTGGACCATTTAACGTGTTAGAGAGAGTGGGGGAAGTGGCGTACCGACTTGTGCTACTACCTTCACTTGAGGGAGTACATGACGTATTCCATGTATCACAACTCAGGCGGTATGTGGTAGACAACAGTCTTGTCCTCGACCATTTAGAAATCACCATTGGGCCGAGCTTATCATATCAAGAGCAACCCTTAGAAATCCTTGATCATCGAGAGAAAGTATTGAGAAACCAGTCTATTCCCTTGGTCCGCGTAGCATGGAAGCATGACGCACCAGGAGAATCCACTTGGAAGCCAGAAGACGACATGCGCAAACGTTATCCAAACCTGTTTACAGACCAAGGTATAAAATTACCATGTTAATTTATATATCTTCTACCATTCTTACTTGCTACCGTGACTTAGTTTTAATTTCGAAGACAAAATTTTTATAAGTTGGGTAGAATGTAAAATCCCTAAATTCTGAAAACGGTTTTATTACTTATTTATATTAGTTATAAGCTAAATAGGGAGAATATATTTTATTAGAATAGAATTTCTCTCGGGATCAAACCCAAAACCCAAACCCGTAACCCCGCGTAAAGTAAGGAAATATCAGCAGTAGCTCATCACCCCGCGTATACTCCTACCCGCGTAAACAGCATCAACAACAGTAGTAAAACTAGCTCCGCATGTAAAGTTTAAAAATACGCGTAAAGCAACCTCCACATGTAAACCAATTCTACCGCATTATTCCTGTCACCACGCGTAAAACAACCCTCTTATAACTCATCCCCCATGACTCATCCCCCACCGCCTCTCTACCTGTTATTCCTAAACTAACCTCCACCGAAACCTAAACCAATAGCAGACCTACCAAAACCTAAACCAATGGAAGGATGAAAGCAGCTGCAGTAGTAATTCTTAATCCCTAAGCTTCCCCACCGCCTCCTTATCCCTATATATATATTATAACACTTCCCAAAACTGTAATCCCACTTCTTTCACCAAAACTTACACACAGGACGTACACTATACAAAGTCTTGCTCGGGCAAGTATACCTTGCCAAATTCTACTGTTTAAATTTTAAATTATTGCATATATATTTCTGTTGCAAAAAATGCATAAACTGTGTGCACCTGAGATTGCCTCGGGTGAAATTAACAAATATGTTGATACGTAGTATAACTAACTTAGACATTATTAGACTCACCAACAGATACGAGGTTATTCTGATATCCTCCTAGACCTGACACTTGTATACAAATCACAATTAATAATTCATGTTGGGATGCGGGTTCGCGTACTCGATTAGCTACCGGTGCGTGAGACACCCATCATGGTTTAGCACGTAATAAGGATATCTAAAAAATTGTGACTTGGCATATAGCTACGTGGTATGCTCGTTGTGTATTCGACTTGTATACCTGCATTGGGCGGGGAGAGCAGCTAGTAGGCGTATGGGACACCCACCTCATTGACGTTATACCTTCGGATACCATACTCCTCGGAGATGGACGATTGCAGAGTGCCCATGTTTTTGGGGTCATATGTGGCATATACTAGCCAGTCATGATGATTGGTGAATTAAGTCAGCATATGTCTAGCCTATACTTTCCCATACGTACTATGAGGTCTTCACATTGCATTCCCTTAGATGGTTAGCACACCCTTATTTACTTTATTCAGTATTTATATATATGGCATGCTTTTATGTATGTTGTTATGTCCCACTGAGGACCTGGTTCCCTTTCAGATTTAGATGAGGCATACTATCCTACAGTATACGGACCTGGACAGGAGACGAGGTATGCATCTGAGGAGGAGCTAAGGGTGCTGCCATCAGTGTCCACCTGATCTTTGGTAGACTCACCATCTAGAACTGGAGCCTCTTTATCTAGATAGAAGATGCTCTAGATATGCTATATTTCAGCACTTTTATCTTAGCTTTTGTAGTGGGTTTGTTCCCACCAGACATATCTGGCTTGTACTATGATATTTCAGACTCAGCGCTTATATTCCAGCACTTACAGTATTCCTTGAGGTTTGTGGATGAGATATAGATTGTGTGTGACTTGTTGTGACAGTATATTACCACTGGTGGATTTGGATATTCATGTACAGTGTACGGGTGTATATGGTTTTCATTTATTGGAGTTCGTATACATACGGCTGGGCGTGTTACGTATTCCTAGTCCTACGTATTTTGGGACTGGGGCGTGACAGGGCCAGATCCTCAGAGGGATATAACAAGATACATAGAAGCGTGCCATAAAGTAAATACTGAATAAATAAAAGGGTGTACTAACCATCTAAGTGAATGCAATGTGAGGACGACTTTGGTACGTATGAGTAGGCGTAGGCATAACATCCAACGACCTCTAGAGTATGGTATCTGTAATGTCCATCATTCCGAAGAATGAGCTATCTGTATATATATAACATCCAACACTCTAAGGAACGTGGTATCTGCAATAATATATATGTCCGTATCACTCCGAATAGTACGGTATCTGCAATAAAGGTGGTGGGTGTACCATACGCCTATTAGTCGTCCTCCCCACCCAATGCAATTGTACAAGTCACAAATACGACGTTGACATTTTGTACTATAATGCAAGTCTCTAAAGAAATAAACAACTAAGCTAAATACCGTGACACGTGTTGCTCACACCGATGGCCAGTCGAGCATGAGGCACGCGTCCCTACATGAACTTACTCTGTGACGTGCAATGATACGTGTCAAGGCCTGGGGAGTCATACCGATAACTCCATAACTTTAGGTGGGTCTACTAGACTCTAAGTCAGACACAAGTCCTAACGTCAACGCCTTCGTTGACTGCACCCGAGTCTCTCTCGGACGCACACAGTTATACCAGGAGTGACAGTAATTCGGATGAAAGGTTCTCGCAATGGAAGCTCTGTACCAAGGGTAGAGGGGAAGGTAGCTTCTGACAACTAAATATATAACTGAATTTAAACAGTACAACAGGGCAAGGTATACTTGCCTGGCAAGGGAGATGCAAAGTACCAATAACCTGCTCCTGAAGATGCGTAGAATAACCCGATATGTCCTATATACATATAATATAATACAACACAACATCAGTCATTACACTAACACATACACAATCATAAATACCTTGAACTCAGGGCATAACTAGGTATGTCACTGGTCAACTAGGGTCAAGTGTGCGTCTAATCGCACGGGTGTCACGTCTGTAATTGCTGTGCAAGACAGACAGTCCAAAGGATACGGGGCTCGCCAGTACGTCAGTGTACATAATGGCAGTCTGCTAACAATATTACATGGTTACAGGTCAACATAACTACGGGATATCCGTGGTTACTCTCGGGTCACCTAGTAAATATGCATTATTATTATCTAGCATATATCATTAATACTTATAATACATATATACACCAAATAAATACATATACCATATATATATATGTATATATACTAATTAAATATGTATACAATATATATTATATATACATTAATTGGATTTATACTATATATATTAACATATACTAGGGATACATATATAATACATATACACACACATACAAATATGAAAGGGGAAATACATTCGTACCTCGGGGTACGTGTACGGAGATGATGATGACGACGATGACAATGAGGGTGATGATGGTGATGACGTGGATGGTGCTGGGACGATTAGGGTTAAGGTATTGGTGATGATGATGATGAGATGGTGAAGATCATAGTGGAGATGATGGTAATGGTGGTGATGATGAGAGTGGATGATGATGATGATGGGGTGCTCCGGCCAGGGGAGGGGAGGTCCGGCCAGGGGAGGAGAGGAGGCTATGGTCGGGGTCAGGGATGAGGGGAGGTGGTGGTGGTATTGGTGGTGTGGGGTGCTGGAGTTAATGGTGATGGTGTTGATAATGGCAATGGTGGTAGTGATGGGGTCATTACCATTTCGGCCAGAGAGTCCATCAAGGAGGAGGAGGAGGAGGACAGGGAGCAGGGAAGGTCGAAGGAGTTCATGGTCAAGGAGGAGGACAGGATGGTGGAAGGGGTGTCGAGGTCGAAGTCTTCGACGGGCTGTGCTGTTCGGTGATGAGGATGAACAGAGAGGAGGATCGTCGGGGAGGAGAAGAAATCAGGTAGGAACGAGAGGTCGACGAGATGGCAATGGTGGTGGTGGTGTTAGTTCGTGCAGCGGGGAGGGGAAGCTTGGCCTGAGGAGTCGGGAAGAGGAGGAGATGGCCGGCGGGTGCTCTTTGAGTTGGTCGACGGAGGATGAGATGAGGGTGGTGATGCTCGGGGGAACGATGGGAGTGGCAGCTGTCACGTGGATTCGGCGGTGGAAGATGTCTGGGTGGTCAAGGTGGTTCAGAGGGATGGGTCTCCGGCGTCGTCGGGGTCGGCTCCGGCCAAGGGATGTTGACAGGGAAGGAGGAAGGAAGAAGAAGGTGAATTGGAGAATTCGGCTGTGCTTTGTTTTGGTTTTAAAATAGGAAAGGGAAAAAGGAAAATAACAATTATATTTATATATGTGGGGCCTAGGGTTTGGGGGTTGACCTAAAGGATTAGGCTTGGTCAACATCTTGGGGTTGGGCCTTGGCCTCACATGGGAATGTTTGGGAGGGCTATAATTTGCATTATTTAAATGCAAAGCTAGAATTAAAATAACAATTATATTCCGAAAATTATGAAAAAACTCGTATGAAGGGGAAACATGGGTTTCTTCATGTATTGTCTAATGGTATGGACACCTCAATGCACTTTTGCATAAAGGTGCCCAACAATTAGAAAATTGCACAAAGATGGAAATTGGATTTAAATTAATTAAAATTAATACGCAAGGTGTTCTGGAATTAATTAGAAGTATATGGGGATAAAATTAGGTGAGACACAAGTGTCATGGACATAGAGGACTCAGAGTAGAATATTATCATAAATTTGGGTTGCACAAAACAGTCAAGATTGTGTCTCCAATTTTGATTGGAACGCACAGGGGTACAAAGTCATATTTATTTAGAATTAATTATAAACATTTACGATGAATATTGTGGGACTAAAATGTAGCACAAGAGAGCATGATTATAAGTTACACAAAGGTCAGAATGATAGGCGGGCACGTCTAGGACAAGGTTGTGAAATTTGTAGGGAGAAAATGGCTAGTGAGGTGCTCCAATTATCGAAGCAACGGTAACGTGCACTATGTGATATAAATATTGTATAATTAAATAAAATGATGTGTCATATTTCCAATTGGATACAAACTAGCCCTAGTTTCTCTATCTATGTCAAGTAGACCTAATTTTGGGTGAGGGAGTTTACATCTAGGCTATTTACTGTAGTAAAATTATCCCTCAATACTTTATATTATTTACCTATTAGAAGTCATATATATTTCCCTCAAGTTTCATAGAGTTTGGAGTCCATTTGGCGCTCCAAAAGGTCCATGTCACAAGAAGAAACTCTGCCGTAATCACGATCTAGTAAGTTTTGGAATTTCTTTTAAATAATTATTTTTTCATATATAAACTCTTGTGAGAACTCATAAATATGTTAGGTGACAAATAAAAAACCCCCCATGCATGTGAAACCCTAATTTTTATATAAAAACTTCTCTTAGATGACACAAAACTAATTCTTGGCAATGTCGTGATCATATTAAATTAGTATTATTGCATGTTAATATTTTATTATTAAAATATAATTTTTCAAAAATTAATTATTTAATTTTATAATATAAAATACTATTTTTATTATTAAATAAAAAAATTAGTAATTAAACTCCATCATTGATGTACCATCCTTTGACATGTTTACTAGCAAAGTTTGGTTGCCAACCCAAATAGGATCAACTTGTAGATGGTAAAATCCTAATTATTTTTGTATAAATAAAAGAAATAGTATTTATTTTATTTTTACCATATTTATTCATATTTTATTTTTATTTATAAAAAATTAGAATTCTAGGTATTTTATGTAGCAAGTTGACCTAGTTTTGACAAAACGTGACTCCAACAGTTTCAGACTTAACCCCCGATCAAAAACCCATATTTTTATGATTTGATAAGAATATATAATATACTGATGTACATAACTTAGATGATTCACACTAATGTATGCTAGAATAAATTTTGGGTAATGTTCTGAGCCATCGATAACCGAATTCATGTCTATAATATACAAAAATGCATCATTTTGAACAAATATCGATATTGTAACTTTCACATGTCTCTCTACTTTTCGCTATGGTAGAATACGGAAAGTAATAATTATAATGCTTTAGAATGCCCATCTAATGTCGTATGTACATCTAATTGCTTCTGTGTATTTTATCTTACGATACAGAATTTTCTACACCCACCAAGCAATGGATCATTACTTGGTTGATCGTACGTGGATGTACATGCGGCAACACGAGAGCATGATTGGTTTGAGTGACAATTTTAAGACAGACATTGAAGTATTTCTTAAGTATGCCATGAGCAAACCTGATTACATAGATGGTCCAAAAATCAAGTGTCCATGTGCTCATTATCGTAATAGACATTACGAAGAAGTTATGATTATGAGGAAGCATCTGACCCTTAAGGGTTTTGTACGTGATTACGACCTGTGGGCATCGCTAGATAAACTTTATATAGAAAGAAAATATGCTTTTGTTGTGGAAGTTGCTACGGATGTTGTCATCGAAGATGATGTAGACTATCTTGAATATGGAGACTATAACTTGGCACAAGATATGATGTATAATGTGGCAGGGCATAATTTTAATCCATATGATCTGAATTTTGATGCAAAGGAGTTCTATGATATGTTTAAGGATACAGATACTCCTATATATCCTGGTTGTGAGACTCAGTCAGTATTGTCGGTAGTGATGCGCTTGTTGAACATAAAGTCTGATTTTAACTTACCGCAAGCTTTCTATGATTGGATCCCACAATTATTCAAAGAGGTATTACCGAAAGAATCAAAAGAGCTTCCTAAAAACTTCTACAAATCAAAGATGATGGTCCGACAAATCAAACTAGGGTATGAAAAGATTGATTGTTGTCACAACGGATGCATATTGTACTATAAGGAGAACGAGGACAAAGAAAGATGTAGTTTCTGCCATGTGGATTGTTATAAGCCAGTTCAAAAAAAAAGCCAACTAGAATAAAATAATGTTCGTACAAGTACATGCATTACTTGCTGATCATGAAGCGCTTACAGATGATGTATGTATCCCTTAATATAATAGAACATATGATGTGGAATAACGAGGAACGTACAAAGGATGATGGAGAATTATCGCATCCTTCCGATGGAGAGGCGTGGAAGCATTTTGATTGGTGCTATCCGAATTTTGTTGTGGAGCCTAGAAATGTCCGATTGGCGCTATGTTCTGATGGCTTCGCTCCTTTCGAAAAGTCGGGATCTCAATACTCCTGTTGGCCGATGATTCTCACCCCTTTCAATCTACCATCATGGATGTGTTGGATGTAGCTCATCGATATGTATTATTAAATTATGACATACAAGAAGTGAGAGATTTGGAGATGTAAGTGACTAGACTTTAACAGATATCTCTAATATTGTTAATAAAATATAATAACTCATTTGATTCTATCTCTCAGTGTATTTAGAGATAACGTTAAAATAAGGACACCTAATATTAATGAGGAGGAACTTCAAAGAGAGGTCGATAGTAACTTTACGTCATGGTTTAACAAATATGTAAGTAACTCAGATAATATGTTAAATATACTGCCGCTACCATTTCTGTATATGTTGCTAATAACATGTCTATTATCGACGTGTGTTTACAGGTTTTCTTGCCTGAAATAACACTCATAAATGAGAGCCTTCATTATTTGGCATTGGGATCGATTAAGGAAGCAAGGACTTGATCTGGCTATGTCATTAATGGGTTAAAGTTTAAAGCAATTAAAAATTCTATAAATACAGAATTTCTTACTAACGACTTGAATACAAAGAATTTCGGTGTTTGTATAAGAGGGACCATCTACGATGATGAGCCAGACTTTGACTATTATGGTGTACTTCAGGATATTGTAGAGTTGCAATATCCAGTCCCATATGACATAAATATTATGATGTTCAAATATGATTGGTTTGACATAACACCAAATCAAGGATAAAAAATTAATAAATAATTTGGATTTGTCGATATAAACCATCGCAGGAGATATAGAGGGTCTGACTCATTTGTGATAGCAAGTCAAGCTGCTCAAGTCTACTATATAAGTTACCCAAGGCGTCGTAGAGATCGATTTAACTGGTGAGCGGCATGTAAGACTAAAGCTAGAAATATGTTCAATGTTGGAGACCCAGCATACCAGGAGGACCAGGTCGAAGAGCCTCAATATTTGGGACATCAGTCGAAAGAAGATGACGTGGATAATATTGATGTTGAAGCTATTGTCGAGGAGAATAGAAGGGAGGAAGATGTTGATATACAAGACTTAGCTCACCACCAGATAATTGGCCTTGTCCACGACCAGGAAGACATCTCTGAAGAAGAATAAGAAGAAGAAGAGAAAGAAGAGGAAGAAGAGGAAGAAGATCTTGATGAGGATAATGACGACGATGATGATGACGACGATGACAATGACGATTACGACGATGACGATGACAATGATTAGATTACCTATGTTTTCTACATGTTGTACCTAGAGATGGAGTTTGATTTTGTTACTAAAAATACTTCTATCTCTTACTGAAAATACTTATCTCAGTTTTCATAGTTGTTTTGTTAGTTAGTACTATTTATTATATGTCTATCTTATTGTTTATTTCTATTTATTAGATGTCTATTATATTGCTTAGTTCTATTTATTAGATGTCTATTATGTTGCTTAGTTCTATTTATTAGATGTCTATATATGTGAATCATGATTATAGATGGCTGGTGGTCGTGGTCGTAATCGTAGTGATCATGGTCGTGATCGTGGTGATCGTGGTGATCGTGGTCGTGGACGTGATCGAGGTGGTCGTAATCTTATAGTACCCGGGGATGGATTATCTCCTCGATCACGTGATCCTAATACCCCCTTGTTGGTCATAGGCACCTCTACTCTGCCATCGGCTACAGGCACAGATACTCCACCATCTGTCGCATACGTCCCAGACGCTCCATCATCGGCATCTATGCCTCCGTCATCATTTGATGCAGATCCCAGCACCCCATCGTCAGTTCGTCCACCAAATACTCCAACAGTTGTACGATGGACCCTGGAGTATCCAGACTTAGAGTATGATGCTAGTGGTCAGTTTATCCCCCAACCGGGTGGTCCTCTGACACAACCAGAGAGATTGGAGGGGCAGTTCAGAAAAGAACTTTAGCCCACGACCAAAGACCTGTAAGTAAATTTATATATTTCATCTGATGCAGTTAATTTTATATGTTTTATTTATTTATTCAACTAAATAATATGTTGTTATTTTTTTGTAGTTTTTTTCCTCCAGTGCAACTCCAGCACTTGGGGAAATTATTATGGGAAACTACCATGACCCTTACCTTAGATTCTCCGATGTGCCGCCTGACATGCAGTATATATGGCTTGACCAGATGAAGGTATATGCGAACTTTTCTATTATTCTATTTATTAATTGTTTTTAAATCTATTTATATTAATTATTAATTAAATTTGTACGTCGAAAAATCTACTAGTGGCCCGAGCATCGAGATGCAGAGATCAGGAAGACATATCGCGGCGCTTGTAGCAAGAAGATGCGGGATGCGAATGATGATTTGCAAAAAAGGGTAAATGCTAGAAAGGGCAAGAAAATCTGGATCCGTGATTATTTTTGGAAGAAGATACAGAAAGAGCTCGATACTCCCGAGTTCAAGAAGAGGTCCGAGAAGGGAAGAAGGCACGATCTCATGGGAGTCTGCATACTGGTGGATCGATCCCCATCGCTATGCAACATCGAAACCTGGTAAGATAACACGAAGTACTTAAATATTTTTACTATATAGTTAAATAAAATTAATTATTAAGCTAATATATTTTCTTAATATTTCGTACACAGGCAGAGAAGCTGGCGAAGGAGGGGGGAGATCCCTTTAGTATCAGTTTCGTCGATATATTTTAGTATACGCACAAGAGGAGGAAGGACGAAAGCTACGTGGACGAGAAGGCCAGCAAGACTACTATAAGTATTTTAATTTATATTATAAGTTAGAATAATATGAGATATTATAATTTATATTACAAGTTAGAAATCTATTCGAAAATTAAGCATAGGTGATTGGATAGGCTGCGTTCCAGTCTCTGCAGACTGAGAGCGCCTCTCGGGCCACTCAATATGGGGTGGAAGAGAGTATCTCTGAGTCTTCGTCCGCCACAACGTCCTCTTCCATAGCCACTCGGACGAATGACCTTTTTGTACAGAGGAGGAAGGACGGAAGCTACGTGGACGAGAAGGCCAGCAAGACTACTGTAAGTATTTTAATTTATATTATAAGTTAGAATAATATGAGATATTAGAATTTATATTACAAGTTAGAAGTCCATTCGAAAATTAAGCATAGATGATTGGATAGGCTGCGTTCCAGTCACTACAGATTGAGAGCGCCTCTCGAGCCACTCAATATTAGGTGGAAGAGAGTGTCTCTGAGTCTTCGTCCGCCACAACGTCCTCTTCCATGGCCGCTCGGACGAATGACCTTTTTGTACAGAGTAGGAAGGACGGAAGCTACGTAGACGAGAAGGCCAACAAGACTATTGTAAGTATTTTAATTTATATTATAAGTTAGAATAATATGAGATATTAAAATTTATATTACAAGTTAGAAGTCCAATCAAAAATTAAGCATGGGTGATTGGATAGGCTGCATTCCAGTCTCTGCAGACTGAGAGCGCCTCTCGGGCCACTCAGCATGGGGTGGAAGAGAGTGTCTCTGAGTCTTTGTCCACCACAACGTCCTCTTCCATGGCCGCTCGAACGAACGACCTTTTTGTACAGGCCGCTGACGGAAGAGGGAAAGGCGGAACATCTACGGCACTAGCTACTTGGCATTGCAGATGTCGGTATACTCGAGACTTCCATTACCAACGTCTTCTGCTGTGACACAACCTGATAATATAGAGTAAATTGTTACGGTGATGACCATATTGCAGGCCATAGTGGTAGGTATGCAGGAGTCGATCAGCTTAATGCAGGCCTCTATAGAGTATGGTTCTTTTGGTGTTCGTGCTCCTCTCGTTGTTGTCCCTGGCGCCACAATATTTGGTCCTTCTGATGCCTCTTCTTTTTTCGCTGCTGCTTCTGGTCCTATTCTATCTGCTGACGCAGTGATGAGACTCCTAAGTTTATTACCGCCAGAGGTGTTAGGTTCACTACCATATGAATTAGTGAATGAAATTCCTTCGGACGTCCTCAAAAGTTTGCGTGACCAGGGAACACCGTCAGATCGGTGATTTTTTTATATTTAATTTTTATTTGTGTTGTAGTAATCGCGGACTTGTGGATATTGTTTATTTGTGTTATCGTGGTCGTGGACTTTTAGATGTTGTTCATGTACTTTGATTATTTTATTTGGACTTGTGGATGTTGTTCATATATGCGATTAATTTTATTATGTTAATTATATGTCTTTTCTGAATAATGTCTCGTGTGTGTTTTCAGTGTGCGTTTGTGCCATTGAAGGTCCGATTGGACGGGAATTCTATAGCGGGTTTCGCTAGGTGGTTGATATATTGATAGTGTTTAACAGATTTTATATAAACCAAACATGCTGGGATATTTGTATTTAAAAGTTTTTTTTTTACAGTTATGTGCATATTAGCGACGGACATCCGTCGACTTAGCGGCTACCGTATACGACGTACTTGTGACATGCTAGCGACAGATAGAACCGTCGCCCAGTAAATTTATATTCTTGGGCGACAGATTACAGACACACGTCGCTGGACAAGTGACTTCCTCCAATAGTAAGTAATGTCGTTATTTCGTCGTCAACTTGAGTATCAGACTTTTATTTCAGTATCAGGAACATGAATAATGTCGCTATAACATCGCTAACCCGATGCCGTTCAAATTCGTCGCTATCTAGACGTCATAATATAAACTAAATTACTATCGCATATACGTCGCTAAAGCGCCGCTTAATGAATCCGTCGCTGAAATGTCGCATAGACGTCAACTAAATCGACGTCACAATTATGCCAATTTGTAGTCAAAAATTCAACTGATTGACGACAGAATCTTTTAACAACGGGCGTTTACCGACGAATATTTTTCGTCTAAATACCATCGCCGGGTAGTCGCTAATAGTAAATAGCGACATTTTGGCAACGAAAAACGACGTCGCTATTCCTGTCACGATCCGCACCCGAAAAATCGGGCATGAGTCGTGGGTACGTCCAGCCTACGCCGCAGCATCGGCGGTAGAACGCTGTCTAGGTCAACTATCTAGATAACAATCTCACGCAATCAATATATAAACCTGTCAAGATCTCAACTCCAAACGGAGGAGCAATAACATAATGATAATCAAGTACTCAATCACGAAGCTAAGCACGATAAGATGACAAGAAGTCTAACAACTATAAAGTCTAACCAACAACTACTACAACAACCACAACATCAATAATAATAATACAATATCCAAAATAATATACAATACAAGGTCTTAATCCAAAACAGGAGACAAATTCGGTGCTAAAAGCTAATAAAAACAATAACAAGGTCCTACTGATCCCGACTACCAACCCGGAAATCACTCCTAAACTAGAGGGTCCCTGTCTGCACCATCGACAGGCTCAGGTCCATAAAACGTCGGACACCAATCCTCCGGATACTCTGAAAAATATGTCCAGTCAGGACTGGAGCAAGTACATCTCTAACAGCAGTTCCATTTAAATGATAAAAACTATAAAACAATTATAGCAAGTAGCAAGAAGAATAAAGCAAGTATGAAACAAGAAATATATAAATCGCTGTTGCATAAAGGTAAAGATGCATGGATATCAGAGCAAGATAGTAATAACTGCAAGATACAGGAAATCTAAGCTAAGATCCAGTCCGTGCACATGAACGTGTAGTGAGTCAAGCATAAAAAATATGTAGTGAGTCAAGTCCAGAAATATGTAGGTGAGACCAACAAGAATGCAAGTGAATCCAGACTATAAAGAATGAACTCGGTGTCTTTGAAATACTTGTTTCAATATGTAAACGACTAGGGGTAAGTACGGGTCACCGCGCACTGGGTGCGCGGCTGCTATCATTCCAGATTAGACCAGAGGGAGTAATTCCTGATGATTCCAGATGAGAATGTTTACATGTCTACTCGAGTATTTCTCCGCCCCGACTAATACAAGTGGATCCAAGCCCCGACACGCAAATCAAGATGAGTCCAGCCTGAACATGAATGATGCCTGTAGTGATGCCTGTAGGTGATTCCAGAATAGAGGCCAGAAACATAAAATGTACGTGTCACAAGTAAATGAATCCTGTCACGCCCCAGTCCCAAAATATCGAGGGACTAGATACGTGGCAATGGCCAGCAGTACGCACCGATGGACAACCCAATTTAATGGATCCATCAGGGCATACTTAAGCTGTAGTACAACAATAAGGGTCTAGATATACTAATCTCATCCACAGAAATGAATACAACAATACCAGAATCATAAAGAAAGATCAATCTCAATATAATATAAACTCGGAGAAATAACCCTATAATGAGTCTGAATACATCTGTCAAGATACAAGAATAAAGATAACCACAACAAATACTGAGTATGGAACAGTATATACTCAGAAGATACCCTCGGTGATCATGCGTCTACTGGATCTGGTACTGCTCCAATGTCTGCTCCTGATAATGCTCCTGCTCCATAAACCTCTGGATCGATCTCGTCTGCAATATCTGGGGACATAATCCGGATCCAGGTCCTCAGGGGACAGCAAGGTACAGAAAATACAAGCCAAAATAAATGCAGTAATGAAACAAATAGGGTAAATATATATAACCAACTAAGTGACATGCAAGTGAGAGATTTAGTCATACTCGGGCTGAGACTACTACAGGATCAGTGTCGGAGAAACCCATAGCAGTATTCTCTCGAGGGCCAGTACGGTACCAAAGTTCTGTTTCCAGAGACTAAGGCACTTCCATTAAATTATTATATATATATATATTCAGCCTTTTGTATGGTAAACCTCTCCCCACCCAATGTAACCACGCATATCATGACCATAACGTCTCATGTCCATGTCAAGCGGGATCATAGCTAATGCAACCAGTCATACTATATCTTAGAATATAATGTCCAAGTCCTGTATCCTATACAGAATCACCACGAATATCTCGGGAAAATCCTGTCTCATGAATAGTGTCAAGTGTCCTAGGTCAAAGCGTACTTGGTAAGACCAGTACGAGAAGATAAAGTGTCGCGAATGTCCATCTCTAGATGACCGTACCCAACACCGCGTACGGTGTTGGCACCCGACTAATAATCGGACGCTAAGTACGTCACACGGTCCTAGGTTAAGCAAGCACAACAATATAATGAAGCAAGGAAAATATGTAACAATACTGCAGAGTTTGGCAAGGTACACTTGCCTGGTAAGGAAGCTGCGATGTACCAATAACCTGCTCCAGAAGTCGCGCAGAACAAATCCAATATCCTATGTATTACAAATTTATCACGTCAAAAGATAATTTATTTTAATTTATTTAATTCTGGAATAGTTACTCTAAAATCTTATTTTAATCTTATTATTCTGATTTTTTTTATGTTAATTCCTAAATTTTGTCCAAAGAAACTGAATTTTATCAACTCGAGACTCATGGCACGCAAATCGAGGCGATCTGTTGACCGAAAAGTCAACCGACACAAACTCAACTTTCATGCATGATTTCCTGTAGATTTCAGCGTCAAAAACATGCTGGAATTTACGGCTCGTCCAAATTCAAATTCGTTTGGGAATTATGGCACATACAAATTTTGTATTGTGCACCGATGGTTAAATTCTAACCTAGAAGTTCTACAGAATTAACAGTATGTAAATACTTCAAATTAAATTCTGGGAAAAATATATGTCGATGATCTCGACATTAGTTTTCCGAAACTTTAAACGGTTCGTGATTCTGATTCCTGGTTCTCCCGGAATCGCGAAAACATCGAAACACGTCTATTTTCGGATATGCTGTGCTCTACGAATTTTCCAGAATTTAATACTCATAATTTAGAAAAACAATTTATATAATCAGAAAGCTAACCTCATTATCGTTCTAACAAAAAAAACTAGGCCTCGTTTGGAGTCCGGAGCTAGGAGATATCGTCTTTTTAATTCGTCATAACTAGTAGAAAATGAGGCTGAATTTATGACGAATTTTGACTATTTTTGGACGAAAAAGAGAGAAATTTGGGGAAAAATATGAAGGATGAGGTATTTATAATGGTGGAGACTACTTAATTAAATACAACTAGGATTGGTTAATTTGGATAGGATTATGATGAATTTAAATAAGGATATGATATACATTAAGTTGTATTCCTAGTAGGTTCATGATTTGAATTAATTTAAAGTAGAGTTTGAATCTATCTCAATAATTTATAATCTTGAATATAATTAAATATAATACAAATAATTTATAAAATCTTATTAATATCTATTAACACTAAATTAGCATATATCTAATATTAAGACTATATATATCCAAATAAATCCTAATTAATTTCAAAAATCTAAAATAACCTAAAAATGATTCTAAATAAATATTTATATAAGTAAATATATTAAGAAATTCATTTGCTAATTAAATAACAGAATACTCTAAAGAAATTCAATACATAGAATAATATAAAATATACACAAAATATCTATTTTGGGTGAGGGGGTTTACAATCTACCCAACTTAAAATAATTTCGTCCTCGAAATTAAAATAGAACATGGTTTCTCTCTATCTAATCTCACTTGATCACAATCTAAAAGAATTTACCTCAATTTTAATAATGTAATTTCTACCCAACTTAGAATTTATATCACATAAGGCTCTTACATTTAAGAAAAATATTCCTCGATTTATTTTCTCATGTCATTTAATCCTCAAAACTTTAACACCAACTATATCATATGTGATATGCCCTTAATCAATTATGAAAGATAGTCACCAAATAATATGATTGGCCTATGGGGTATATCTTATACTATCCGTGTATCACTTATATCCAAGCACGAGATTTCGTCTTTCCGAAACAAGGGAAGACGGAAAGCAACGGAAAAGAGTTCAAGGAGGGGTAATAGAATGGAAGTATGGGAATCAAAGCGTTTAAAGAATTCAAATAAGAATTATCAAGACAGTTGTGGATTGAAATCTTAATTTGGTAATTTCCTATTCGCATGCTCACATCGGTGCAGTTATGTAACCGATACGATATGTCAGACATGTCTAGGGCAAGTATATTCATCTAATAATCACTACATATCTCAATCCACGTAAAGTAGCGTTACGAAGGGCGAATCAAGCGCACTAAGGTTGGCCAGACCTTAATATACTGATTCTGAAATATATTATTGTGGGCCTCCCCAATAATACCTATGTCATGAACAAGCTCGACAAGGAATAAGCTTGCAAAAACTAGGCTATAATAGTGGCATAAGTCAATGTAGTATAACAATTATAAGTACGCTAGATGATGATGAAAGTAGGTACAAATTAATTCAAGTTCACAAAATAACACAAAATAAGCAATAATAAATAAAGATTACCCAGTCTCTTACAGTCATCATACAACCTCCTTGTCTAAGTCGCTAGTCGACCAAATAGGGACAAGGACCTCTAAATTCTATTGTCTGAATAAACACTATCTTCTTACGCAAGTCTAAAGTTGTGTCATCCTTGTTTACTTCGTCAATGGGTCAATAGGGCCAGGTGGTACTATGTTGTGAGACATACTACCCAACTTATAATAAACTAATACTGAAATCTCTTAAGGATATCGTGGAAACTCTTGTTTAAGGTCTAGGAGAAGGGTCTTGGTACCTATTAGGGTATCCTCCTATATTACATAGGTCATGGTCGTCTTAAGCCTTAGTCTTAGTACTTATAGGACAAGCGTCGATAGTGAGGATAGAAGAGTTACTAGCCGTTAGGGGGAAAGGGATCTAACTGGTATCGAGGTGGGGGTACTAATTACGTGACTTAGAGCTAAGGGGTAATCATTGGGTCATAATCTACCTTACTAACTTTAACTGTCAAGTTCTAATTACCAATCACATAATTCAAAAATTCAAGAGTAACAACCAAAATAAACAATAAGGAGCGCACAGGAGTCAAGGCAGGATGTAAGTTAAGAAATTAATTCGAACCCGATATAGATGTCAAGAACGATTCAAGCAAGTGGATGAGATCCTTATCCTATTCTTATTGCAGGCTTGCTCGGTCCCTAAGTTGAAACCGAACAATTTAGTCGTAGACCTGCATGGGCCACCACAAAAACCATGTCACGCCCCAGTCCCAAAATATCGAGGGACTAGATACGTGGCAATGGCTAGCAGTACGCACCGATGGACAACCCAATTTAATGGATCCATCAGGGCATACTTAAGCTGTAGTACAACAATAAGGGTCTAGATATACTAATCTCATCCACAGAAATGAATACAACAATACCAGAATCATAAAGAAAGATCAATCTCAATATAATATAAACTCGGAGAAATAACCCTATAATGAGTCTGAATACATCTGTCAAGATACAAGAATAAAGATAACCACAACAAATACTGAGTATGGAACAGTATATACTCAGAAGATACCCTCGGTGATCATGCGTCTACTGGATCTGGTACTGCTCCAATGTCTGCTCCTGATAATGCTCCTGCTCCATAAACCTCTGGATCGATCTCGTCTGCAATATCTGGGGACATAATCCGGATCCAGGTCCTCAGGGGACAGCAAGGTACAGAAAATACAAGCCAAAATAAATGCAGTAATGAAACAAATAGGGTAAATATATATAACCAACTAAGTGACATGCAAGTGAGAGATTTAGTCATACTCGGGCTGAGACTACTACAGGATCAGTGTCGGAGAAACCCATAGCAGTATTCTCTCGAGGGCCAGTACGGTACCAAAGTTCTGTTTCCAGAGACTAAGGCACTTCCATTAAATTATTATATATATATATATTCAGCCTTTTGTATGGTAAACCTCTCCCCACCCAATGTAACCACGCATATCATGACCATAACGTCTCATGTCCATGTCAAGCGGGATCATAGCTAATGCAACCAGTCATACTATATCTTAGAATATAATGTCCAAGTCCTGTATCCTATACAGAATCACCACGAATATCTCGGGAAAATCCTGTCTCATGAATAGTGTCAAGTGTCCTAGGTCAAAGCGTACTTGGTAAGACCAGTACGAGAAGATAAAGTGTCGCGAATGTCCATCTCTAGATGACCGTACCCAACACCGCGTACGGTGTTGGCACCCGACTAATAATCGGACGCTAAGTACGTCACACGGTCCTAGGTTAAGCAAGCACAACAATATAATGAAGCAAGGAAAATATGTAACAATACTGCAGAGTTTGGCAAGGTACACTTGCCTGGTAAGGAAGCTGCGATGTACCAATAACCTGCTCCAGAAGTCGCGCAGAACAAATCCAATATCCTATGTATTACAAATTTATCACGTCAAAAGATAATTTATTTTAATTTATTTAATTCTGGAATAGTTACTCTAAAATCTTATTTTAATCTTATTATTCTGATTTTTTTTATGTTAATTCCTAAATTTTGTCCAAAGAAACTGAATTTTATCAACTCGAGACTCATGGCACGCAAATCGAGGCGATCTGTTGACCGAAAAGTCAACCGACACAAACTCAACTTTCATGCATGATTTCCTGTAGATTTCAGCGTCAAAAACATGCTGGAATTTACGGCTCGTCCAAATTCAAATTCGTTTGGGAATTATGGCACATACAAATTTTGTATTGTGCACCGATGGTTAAATTCTAACCTAGAAGTTCTACAGAATTAACAGTATGTAAATACTTCAAATTAAATTCTGGGAAAAATATATGTCGATGATCTCGACATTAGTTTTCCGAAACTTTAAACGGTTCGTGATTCTGATTCCTGGTTCTCCCGGAATCGCGAAAACATCGAAACACGTCTATTTTCGGATATGCTGTGCTCTACGAATTTTCCAGAATTTAATACTCATAATTTAGAAAAAACAATTTATATAATCAGAAAGCTAACCTCATTATCGTTCTAACAAAAAAAACTAGGCCTCGTTTGGAGTCCGGAGCTAGGAGATATCGTCTTTTTAATTCGTCATAACTAGTAGAAAATGAGGCTGAATTTATGACGAATTTTGACTATTTTTGGACGAAAAAGAGAGAAATTTGGGGAAAAATATGAAGGATGAGGTATTTATAATGGTGGAGACTACTTAATTAAATACAACTAGGATTGGTTAATTTGGATAGGATTATGATGAATTTAAATAAGGATAT